>PVKA01049396.1:0-13268 GCA_004027165.1 Ctenomys sociabilis | reverse complement strand
GTGGGACAGGATATTATGTCGGCTTTTAGTGCTATGGTCATCCACTAGGTAAATAATTATTGAATCTTTGATATAATTCAGCTATATAAAAACCTGTAAATATAATATCATGTATGCACCTTGTACAATACCAAAACGTTATGAAAACAGTTTGCAATGTATTATTTCATCGACTCTGTATGGTTATGGTGTTTTGAAATGGTCTGATTGACATTTGTATTTCAATAAAATAAAAATAAATGGAAAAAAAAACAAAAAAAACAAAAATAAAAGGAATCATAGAATTAGAGGCTAAGTTCACTCTCATTATTCAGAAAATGCTCACTGTGGAAAGATACAAATTTTAAGTCATGGCAAGCAAATGATGTAAATATGCCAAAGAATCAGCCTATGCATTGCTTACTGATTGCAAAAGCAAGAAATCCAATCTGGTTACCATCATTACAGGTAAGACAACAAATACAATATGACACATAATGCTAGGATCCTCCTGGTGTATACAAAATATCCTTTTTCATCTGTCAATTTTTCTAGCCAAAGTATTTCATCTGAATATAATGAAGCCTCATGGCTCAAGATGTAAGTTCTAGTTTATAAGTAATTAGGGAATAAAGGAGAGCATTATATAGTTCTTTAGGGAAACTGGCAAAAAAATCCAGAATATAGGACTTTACCAAAGTAGGAGGGCACAATCCTAATGAATGGAAAATGAAATATCCTTAAGGGACCATTTAAAAACTCCCTATACTTAATTTATAATTAGATGAATGTCAACAATGGTAGTATCAACTACTATAACAATAAAAATCCATACAAAGTTTTAAGAACCTACTGAGAAAATTCTAATATGGCTTGATGACACAATCCAACATTTTGGCCCTTTTCAGGTGAATATTATCATTGTGTAGCAAAATATATTTATTCTTTTGGAGACATGGGCTGAAGTATTTTCAGAGAATGGTCAGGATTTCTCTAACTTATTTTCATATGATAGAAAAATAGTTGGATAGGTGCCTGATCAATGGATCAATGGAAAAACAAAGAAATCAAGTGCATAGTATTTCAGTTTTTGAACCTAGGAGGGATATATGGGTACACTGTATTATTCTGTCAACCTTTCTTTTTTTTTTTTTTTTTTGTGGAACCAGGGATTGAACTCAGGCCCTTGTGCTTTCCAGGGAAGCGCTTATTCCACTGAGCCATCTCTCCGGCCCCTGCATTTCTTAATGTTTGAAAAAATTTTATAATAAACTGGAGAGGATACATTTTTCTGCATGAGAAAAGATGCCCCTGCAGAAGTGAGTGGGTCTCCCTGACACTGCATCGTGACCTTCCCCCTTATGACCCTATCCACTGTGTGGCAGGCTGCTTGGCCTCTACCTAGGTTGCAGCCTTCTTCAAAGAAAGGGGGAAGTGCAGTTTAAACTCCTTTCTTTGTTTGCCTTCAGGGACTGCACACAGTTAACAGGGCACATACTTGTGGTACTTAATTGAAACTGATATATTGGCTGAGTAACCACAGAGATGGATTGCTTACTGGTTCACAGGAATGAAAGCTAATATTATAAATTCAGTGTTGAGAATAAACTAAAATCAATAATAAATAGGGTTTAAAAAATAATAAGGCTTTATCAGGTCAAATAATTTTCTTAACATCTGGCATCAGAATTCCCCCCCAGGGAGGAAATGAATATTTGTTGACAGAAGTATCCTGATAAATAATTACAAGTAGTCAGGCAAGAAACTGCAGCAGGTTGCAAAAAAAGCACACATATAAAGGGAGGGGGAGTGTCTTTCCGAATAAAAAATAGAAAGCAGTAATTGATTGACTATTTAGATTCTGCTTCCTCCTCCGTGGAGCTGGAAGAGCAATAGAAGGTCATCATAGGCTGGCACCTCACTGTGGAGATGTCCCAGTTCTCTGTGTTAGGACAGTCAGAGACAAGTATGGATATAATTAAACATCTCAAAGTTTTTGTTCATAATCGTAAAGAGCCATTTTCTCCCTTGAACTGAGTTGCTGAAGGGTCAGAAATCTGAACATTGCTTAATGCCATGAAAGCAGAACAAGGGAACGTGGATGCTCCCAGTTGGAAGTGTGCCTTCTGGATATTCTCCTCACCAAGGCTCTGCTTCCTTTCTAGTGACTGACAAATGCTCCCTGCTGGCCTTAGGGTGGACTAGGAGAAACACGGATCCATTCTTACTCTTAAAGACATTTTAGTTTCCCCTGGAATTACCTTCTCTAATTTCCTTTGAAACTTCCTTTGTGGTTCCTTGCATTTGCCTCGACAATCCTGTGGGTTATCGAAGGGTGGATGGCATAATATAAGAGATGAGTTATAACCTCTAAATATGAATTATTTCTTGAGGATGGAAATGCATCCATGTCAACCTAGATAGAAGATATGATGTACTATCACCCATAAGGTTTCATTTGGGGGATTCAGAGCAAAGTAAAATAGGTGGACAAATGATTCCTTTCAGAAGAACTTTACACCTGCAGACAAGTGATTGATGCAACTTAACTGAATTAACATAAACTCAAATTCTTACCCAAGAATTAGAAGCAAAACAGACAGCATGAGGTCAGCTATAGCACATATTCCCTGCTTCTATTATCTTTCAAGCGTTTGAATTTGACAAGGGTAGTTGCTGTTTGTCCTTTGTAAACCTCTGACCTCTATCTGATGCTGTTAATCCTTCTTTTTCTCACTGCTGGTTCAACTCAATGCTATGACATTCACAGGGTTCATGCAATGACTCAATGACCTTATCAATTTTGGAAAATGAAGTAGAGTGTGGCCCCCAGCTCTCCACCCTGTCTTTGCTCTGTCTACCCCCATGGTTTGCCTTCCCTCTCTGACTGTGTTTGGCCATAGGACTTGTTTTCCTCATAGCAGATATGCAAGCAGCAGCTGGAACTGTGCTTGGGCCCCTCTGGACACCTTGCTCTTCTGCCATCACTGTGTTAAAGAACGTCTGCTGGGTAGTTGTGGCTCCTCAGCCCGAGGTGCCAGAGGGGCACATGAAGATCACACCTACACAGAATGCGTAGTCAAAATCCAACCACAGGCAGGTGAACAATGTGTTGTCTCTTGACACTGAGGCAAACCCAGCCTAGATCAGCCAACCCCTGAAAACTCCGGCCACATGAGTGAGTATGAATCACTGAGGATTTAAGGTTATGATGTTTATGAAGGGTGTGGTGCAACTTTAGCTGATTAATACACCAGCCAAAATCAAAGTAACCACTCCAATTTCCAGACCTGAGTCGTCCACTACAAGAGATATATTTTTATGTCACTTAAACCACATTTTGTTAAGTAGAGTAGCCACTCTGCTAGCTAGGGGTGGGCTGTGCTTACTCTTGTTGGCTTTGACCATTTTATACCTAATCTTCTCTGCATTTCAACACTTTGCTAAAGGTTCATCAATTCCTATGTTGTTCTGCAGGGCGTTTACCCCTTAACAAAGTGAGATCTGTCTGAGTTATCCCAGAACTCCTGGTCATATTTATTGGAAAGTCACACAGCTCAGTATAGGTGCAGACTCAAGCTGAGGGTGATTTCTTTCAGTCCAGATTTACTGCTCTTCTAAACCACTAAAGTATCACACTTGTGATTTATGATGCAGAGAGATTGACCAGCTGATTTATGCTGCATTTCTCACTGCAGACAGTGAGTTATATCTTACAGGGACACAGCTAACATCTCCAGAAACAACAGCACCTGTGGAGCCGTCGTTTTACAAACCACTGTGATTGTCCTTCAGTAAAAATGGAAGTGGCACGCACTGTTCTTGTTCTATCTCTGTTTGCAGTTGGTGCGTGGACCAGTGATAGCAGTAATGGGAAGAACATAGACTGCTGGCATTGTGATTCAGACAGGAGAAAATATGACTTGCTCCATATATATACAAGGTACACTTTTGTTCAGAAAAATTTGAAATAGGAACCAGTAGTCTAAATAAAGGTCTTGCTATCTTTTGTGTAACTTATAAAGTCTGACATGAGGTTTGTAAGTCTGTTTTAAAAAAATTTTACACAACCAATAAGATCTCACTTGAAGCTTTGAGTTAGTAGCTAACATTTTTTGTGTAAATATAAATCCTGAATTTTTGTGAATAGTAAAATCTATTCTTCAGTACTGAGGGCTCGTCTATCCACTCCCCTCTTCACTGGCAACCACTGACCAATCAAAGAAGTAGCATCCCTTCTATGAGAGAATATGACCTCACCTATTGGATTCTCTCTTAGGAGTGAAGTAATTGATTTATCTAATAGTATTTTACTTTTCTTCCCTTTTGATCACATTTGAAGATTTCTTTCTTAATGAAATATATGAATGGATAAGAACCAAAAGAGAAAAGATCAAGAGGCAAAAGCAGAATAAAAGTTTTTATTTATTACTGGTTTGTTCTTTTAGTTATTGTGACAATTTCTTCAAGACACACTATATATCAGGAGCAATGCTAAACACCAGAGATGAAAAGGAAAGAGGACCTCTGGCTTGCTCTGCAGAGACTCAGTCTGCCATGATGGATCTCACATTTTCTTCAGCTAGGAATGAATTTAGCACTATGGACCCCCATTTACAGACTCCACTCCTTTAGATACTCATACTGGGAATTGTCCAAGAATATGCATGTGAACAAAGGTAATTTTAATTCCTAGTTCAGAAATCACACTCTAAGAATAAACCCAGCTCTGAATTGGGATAAATCAGCAAATTACTTAATTACACTTCTGCACTAGTTTCAGAGAAGCTTACTGGCTGGTGTACAGACATCTAATTTCATAGTGGGTGAAGAATAGGAGGTCAGTCAGATTTAAAATATTAAGTGGGAAATTGTAAGTGATTCCTAAAAAAAAGTAAGAAAAATTTGGAAAAAGATCTAGATATGTAAACAAGGGACCAATTATTAAAAAGTCACTAGTGCAACAATATTTTTAACAATAGCTGAAAGGCTCATAGGCTACTGGCTTCACTAAGCATGTAGTTTGCATTATTTCATATGACCTCCATGCACTGCCATCATGCAGCAATGGTACTGTCCTGATATTATAGAAATCCTCTTTCCTTTTCATCTTTGGTGTTTAGCGTTGCTCCTGATATTACAGAGAAGAAACCTAAAGTCTACCTGAGATATAAGTCAAATTCTCTCAACTTTGACCCTATTGCCATTCTGTGGCAATCATTGATTTATAGGACTTGTCATTTGCCTGTGGACATTTAGAGTGTTTCTGGCATCTGCATACTAGATTTCAGTAGTGCCTTAGCTTATAGTGGAAATAAAACTATTTCCAATTGTCCCCTGAAAAGGCAAATCATTACTGACTGAGAACCAGTGGTTTATACCCATACAACCAGTAAGATCTCACAAGCAGTAAAAAGTCAAGTGCCATATATAGTTCCATCAAATTCCAAAACCTCAGCCTAGAAAATGAACACTAAAATAGAGATTAAAATGACCAAGTCAAAACTTTGTCACAAATCATTCTTGGATAAGCCTCAGTACAAAGTAAAAAGATAGCAAGCAAAATATTTAATAAACAGAAGACTAGAATCCATTCAAATGTGGAATACTTTATGTTTTCAAGTTCCTTAAGATGACATGGTCTGAATGTATGGCTGGACAAACTAATGGAGGTCCCGAGATGGAGGAAAATGGTTGGTGTGTGTGTACCCCACTCCATGGCTTTGATTCCTACAATTTTGCTCCAGGATGCCTTGAAGTAAATATGACATTACGCACATTTTAGCATCTATTTTCCCAGCAGGAAGTGTAAGATAAAGAGGCTCAATCAGTATGTTAAAATAAGATCTGATGCAGGGGAGGGTAAAAAGCTTTCAGATCATAAGAAATATCATCTCGAGGAAATTAAAAGCCTGAAATATGGCATATGATTACTGACACCAAAGTCCTGCTGTTGTGCTTTTGAAAGACTTTTAAAGAAGCTTCTATTTGCTAAATAAATGTGCAAAACTTTATTGCTTTCCCAGGTGTCAGTGTGCTTTAGTGGGAAAATTTGTGCACATGGAAATCATCACCCAACTTTCTTAACTGAAGATTTAGTAGAGAAAAATGAGTTGCTTAAATTAACACATGTCAAATAAAAAAAGTGTTGGTGATTAGTTTTTTCAAGCTTCTGTTTGCATTTATTTTTCCAAGTAAAATAAATAAACAAATGTATACAGTATCAATGTGAGCTGTTTTGAAAGTTAATTTTTAATTAAAGGTGGATATTCACTGCGTGTCTTTTAACTATTTTAAGCTTATCACAATGAACCCTCTCCCTCCTTTCCTCTGCTTCTCCCTCCTTCTCTTTTTCTTCCATCTTGTTCTCTTGCCTTCATCCAATTACGGCTTCAGTCATTCAATTCTTTTTTTGTGGAGTCATTCATTTAATAAATATTTACTAAATCCTAACTACATACTACTTTATAAGGTCCTTAGGGATCTAATAGTAACTCAAACTAAATTCAGAACCTGTCCTCATGAAACCTGCAATTCTCCAGGAGTATGGTAGGCTAGAATCCAAGTATCACTTAGCAAAGTAAAAGTGAGAATCTATGACAGATGGGTAACTGTTACAATAACAGCCTACAACAGAGGACTCTTATCAAAAACTCAGGAAAGGCCTCTCTGAAGGCATTCCAGGTGGCCAGGACTAGATGGGTAGAAACAATTGATTGGTGTGAACTTTGTAGATGTGAAGAACTACAAAAAGGTGGGACTGCATAGAAGGCAAAGAGAGAAGACAAAGACAGTAACAGAGGTAGACAAAGGTTTGGCCCACCCTCTGGTCTAAACTATGGCCGGAGTTTTGTTGTAATTCTAATGGCAACAGCTGACAGAAAATCTTTGCTCTTGCAAGATTTTCATTTATTTCTCTTGAGGACAGCATTCGCAAAGGCAGTGAATGAGATGGTGCCAAGATGTGATTTTTAAGTAGTTAAGTTTAAATATGTTTACCACTTTGAACAAAGCTCTTTAAATAGTTATACTTTAAATTCATTTTTTTTCTAAGATAATACATGAAGGGAAATAAACATTGATTAGTATTGGTTTCCAATGAACATTATCTCTCTCCATACTAGATCTTTGCCCAAATAATTACACTTGATTTTTACATTTTAGATTTAATCCTTAAAAGTTAAAAATTAAAGGTGGATATTCACTGCGTGTCTTTTAACTATTTTAAGTATGCCTGAGGTTTGGGTCAGCTTCTGCAGTCTCTTCTAGCCATAATAATCAAAATGATCTTAACAGGATAGTTGTGGGCCTTTTGGTAATATGGCTCCTTGAGTTATCTTGAATTAGACCATCATGTCACTGGAATTTCTTCTACAAAAATCATGCTGCCTAAACTGCTGGTTTGGAAAATATAAGGGAGTGTAGCCATGCTGAACACTTAACCAGTCAAGATAATCCAATATAATTTGTCTTCAGGGCTCCTGGGTAGAGAAACCTCACTCTAATTTCCAAACTTTGAGAATTACATTTTTATGTTTACCTAAGCTCTAGTAGGGGCTGTTGAGAAGGCCTAGTAGCTTTTGTCAAGCAGAGCTCCCACGGAGATGAGCCTTGAAACACACACACCATCTGGAAAAGAAAGTTTCCTTGGAAAACAAATGAAGGCAATAAATTGGGATGGGGGCTGTGCTGAGTAGCCCGTCAGGAGGGGGACCCAGGAACCTGATGCTGGGCAATCTGATGCAGTGCCTGTGATCTGTGTTGGTGTCCAGTCTCCCAACAACCTTTCTCCCCTACCCAATCACTAGTCTGTCAGAGAAGCCTGCAGGCTGAACAGCACAGGGACCCTCAAATACAAAGGCCAACTGGATAGATGCTTTGTCCCTCACACACTGGGTGATTCCAGCCATAGCTGCCCATCTGTGGTTTCAGTAACAAGGACAGATAACAGGGTGTTTAACCAGAAATCGGTGACATGGTGAAGGATGTACAAGGAATGTTTATTTCCTATGAGAGTCCATGAACACAATCATGCAGACCACAGGGTGCTTCTGTGATCAATAAAGACAGCCAGGTACCAAGCAGGTTCTGAAGGTTTTGTTGAGTTTCACAGCACAAAATGGAAATGCTTAAGTAAAAGCAACATTTTTGCTTTGTGTACTTTTTGCAAAAAAGCAATGTCAAGCATTATTTTAAATTTCCTTTTAGCTATTAATGCTCTATCATTATTTCTTTTAAAAGCAACATTTTGCTTTGTATACATTTTGAAAAGAGAAACATCAAGCACTATTTTAAATTTTCTTTTAGCTATTAATGATCTATCTTTATTTAATTATTTCTTTCAAGGTGGCAAGGTCTGCAATTAGTTCCTGTTGAATAATGAATAAATAGTGGTCAGTTTGGATCTTCCTAAGTTACAAATTTAATATTAAGATTCTGTCAAATAGAGCCTGTGTCTTGCCCACTAACATGGCTTCTACTACACATGCAAATTTCTCTTTAGCTTAGTCATTAAGTAGTATATCCATAAGAATTTAATCATATTTTAAGGGGAAAAAAGGCTTTTTAAAAAAGAATGTTACCAAATCAGCCTGTCTGGAATAGTGTTAAGAAATACAGTTTCTTGAAAGCCAGTCACATGGGCTTACACTGTTTTCTTTCACCCCTGAGTAACAGGTAGTTGAATGAGATTTCTCTCTGTGTCATCTCTTTAGTAGTCAGCCGTCTGCTTTAGCACTTGGGAAAGAATAAATAGAAAGCAAGTGAAACAAAGCAATAAAAAGCATCCAAAAATATAATGACTATTGCTGTGATTTAAAAAAAAATAAACCAGTTTCTGGGTTTTTAAGGTCATCTAGTACATGAGAAATGCCCTTATTCCCTGTTACTGATTCTAGTCAGTCTTGGATAATTATAAATTTTTTCCTGTGGTTGTTCAAGCATATTCATTTCATGCATTCTTTCTGCCTCCTGTCCCTGTCTCTCTCTTTTTTCTCCCTCTATGCCAAGGCATAGAAACCCAACATCTCTCTTAGAAATCTCCCTCCTGCTCCTGTTAGCTTTTGCACAGAGACCTGGCTGGGGACCTGGAGACAGCTGATCTTCATTTACACTAAACCTTTCTTTATTGGACTTGTAAAAAGAAAAAAAAAAAAGGTCCTGCAGTGCCAACTCGTGTGTTTGGCACAAATGATTCTAATTGTTCCTTTATCTAATATTTGGAGATAGGGCTCAGTTCTTAGGCCTGGGAAAAAGCAATATACAAACATGAGCTTGATGGACAAGGTTAGTAATAAGATACAGCTCTCCTCTGTATGTCATACTGAGAGATGCAAAAAAAAAAAAAGCCATTCTTATTCTTGTTTTCACACATTTTATAGCTGATACATGTGTTTGTATTTCCTGCTGAAAGGTTGCAGAGGGCAGCAAAAGAAATACAAGACTTTAGAAGTCATGCAGGCTGACTGTATGGTGTGTTACTTGGGGAACTAGTTAGCCTTGTTGTTAAAAGAGAGCTATCTAGCTTCTGACAGACTACTGAGTTAAAATTAGGAAATGGATCATACTATGTGCCTCCATGCTAAGCTCCAGCACATCATACATGCAGACATGCTGCACTCTCCTAGGAAAACTCCTTCATTTCACACCAAAATACTCATTGTATACCATATGTCATGCTGGCCTCCTCCCCGGGGATGGGGAGCTCTGAGCTGGAGACAGAGTCCAGGTATGGTGGCCCATGTCTTTAATTCTAGCACTGGGGAGGCTGAAAACACAAGATTAATATGAGTCTGATCTGCTGTGTGTACCAAATACACACAAACACAGAGACACACGTGCACATGTGTGTGCGTGCTCGCACACACATACACACACACAAAGACTCATTGTATGAAATAAAAAAGAAGGATTAAAACAACTCTAGAGTTGTTGGATCCCCACAGAAGGGTTTTGCCTATAAAAGTGACTCGCTTATATTCTTGTTTATCACTAAATAAGAACTAATCCTTAATTTAAAGGGGCTACAATGCAGAAGAAATCAAAACGAAATAATGAATTACCTTTCCCTCTTTCAAGTAGTTCATTCTTTGTTATTTATAGAAAATATATACCATATTCAGGAATAAGCATTCTGGACTCCAGATACACAGTTGCTAAAAACAGTGTGTTTGGAAGACATGAGTGTGTGTGTGTGTGTGTGTGTGTGTGTGTGTGTGTTTCTAAACAGTTTCTTGCATGTTTTCTTTATCTCACAAAATAGAAAGTTATGACACTAAAAACTACACTATTCTAAATAATATTGATGTGACTTTTCCTACACCTCTTCTTTTTTCTTTTGTGGTGAGTGGTGTAACTTTACACAACTTTTAAAATATGCAAGGCAGGCTGTGAGTAACTTCTTTCAAATCTTTACATCAGGGGAGAAACTATTCAAAAGTTATTTTGAAGTCCAAGATTTCTGTTCCCCTTCCTAAACCCCAAACCACTTGTGAAAATTCAGCTTTTTAAACAAAGCCCAGCTCTATTACTTCCAGCTGTCTCTATCTTGCCAAATGCTCTAACACACACATACCCAATCCATAAATCAAAGGAGAAAAGGAAGCGGCTGTAAAAGGAGTAGGACTCTTAGAGATGAACATTAAACCCTTAAATATATTTTAATGTCTATGTTCACATAGAAATTTAATTTCCTATAATTACCAAGGTATCTCTTTTCCCATGGAAATATTCAACTATCCATTCCCTAGTGCTTCATAGACCTATTCATGTGGACACCACACACACACACACACACACACACACACACACACACACACACACACACACACACACAGAGCACATGCATCATCTACATATATACAACACACAAATGATCATTTGTTGGAAGACACATGCACCAGGTGACAGAAATGCCCATTCTACCCAACCTTACAGCCCATTGGTTAACTGCTCCTACCTTAAATCCCACTGATGAAGCTTAGCAGAGTACATAAAAGTGCCCTGTGACCCAAATCCCTTGGGCAGCTGCCAGTGTCATCTTTCCAGCTGGAGAATCAGCAATTCCAATAACCACAAAAAAGCTTTTGAAATCAGATGCTCTACATGCAAAGTTGCATGGACCCCAAGTCACTAGAAGACAGGGCAGGCTCTTTGGCATTTCCTCACCATGCCCCGTCACTTAGGCTACAAGGGGCATTAATTGGCATCCTCAGAAGCTATGACATTTGTTTTCAGCTGCAAGAACAAGAGACAGATGTGCAGCTGCCCTTTCTTCCCTGTGTAGCATCAAGTGGATACCAAAGGAATTAGCTTGGCCTCTGTAGGTGACAGATTCAAGCATCTCTTCATCCAACCTGTACTTTTAAGGCAATGCTTTGAATTTGCTCAAAAGTGGTATGGGGAAAATTAATTGAAGCAGAGAGATGTTGGAGGAATAGGAGAAACATGCCTACTTTGGCAGACAGGTATATATTCTCCAAGACTAGATTTGAAAAGAAGTGTGGTACATTTTCAATTGAAGGGGTGCTAATTGTGTCCACACATCCACTTCATTGTGAAAAGGTCACTATGCCAAAAGCAGAGGCTCTACACAAGATGTTCAACCAAACTGTGCTCTATGCTGGGCAAGACAGATCTCCTCTCATCCTATCTTCTGCTTCCTCTTCTTGAAGTTGATCAGAAAAATCAAGTGGCCTCCAAGCAGAAAGATGCCATAATCCTAGCACCCAACCCTCAGACACCAAAAAGTAGTGTTGAAGGTTACAAAGGCTGATCAGTTCCCTAGAATGAACATAAGGCAGAGATGCACGGATGATGCTAGAAAGAGTACGGCTTTGTCTGAGGATTCTTATGTTCTCACATCAACATTGTGTCTTTTGTTCTATACTTGCTGAGTAATGATTCAGTGATATTCTCTTACACTTCTTGAAGGAACCTGACCCACAACAGTCATGGACCACTGGAGGGGGAGAATGCTGGTATTCTGACATTGTGGAAACTCTACACAGTTTGAATTTAGACTGATTTATGGACATAATAAACAGTTTATGACTGAGTCAACCAGATGATGGAATGGTAGAATCCAGTAACAGTGATTATCCTAAATGAGTCTAATTGTTTTATATTCAGATGAAATGACTAGTGCTGCATTGATCATGCATGGAGCCAAAATATCTGTCTACTACACGACAACCAAGTCTGCCGATCTCTGTAGGAACAGCATCTTTGACTAGAGTTAAATGTCTATATGTTTTTTTTTTCTTTTAACAATAAAGGTAATGCATTTCTCATCACTGTTGCTTAGTGTTACAGAATAAGCCATAAATATAAGCAATTGAAAAATCAATGACTGGAAATTCATCTGCACAAATAAAACGTGCTCATATTCTGGTCATACCTACCCATGCAGATGATAATTATGGCTTATCAAGTTTAAGGGATAGAGCTCAAATAATTTAGGATTTGAATAGTGCATAGGACCAAAAACAGAAATTAGAAATACCACATCTTTTTCAACCATTCCTCATGTGAGGGACATCTTGGTTGTTTCCAAGATTTTGCTATCACACATTGTGCTGCTATAAACATAGGTACACAAATATCACTATCAATGTTTTCAAGGCCATGACTCATCCACATGGATGACACAGACAAACGATCTACAGAATAAGGTACAGGACTACAAGATAAACCCTGAGGGGACTTCACTGACCACATAAGAAACATAAAATACATGTGTTGGTACATAGGTCTTGCTCTATCTAGGTCTTAACCATCCAGCAGAAAAGTATAAAAATGAAGCATACATTGCGAGGCCATAATAGTAAGCTGAGCTGTAAATGGCTATGGTTGACAACATCTTCGGATAACTCACTATTGTTGTGGAATGCTGGACTATGTTGGATTGTGTCATCGAGTTCAAGCACCTAAGCTAGTTGAATGACAATGGAGTGCCCATCTCTGACAGGTGTAGACAAAGGAAGGAGTATAGAAAGGAAGAACAGTTGGGATAGATAACGCTGTGCTTCTACATAATTCTATGAGAGGCAAGATCTGCACTATTGGTGGTGGGACAGGATATTATGTTGGGTTTTAGTGCTATGGTCATCCACTAGGTAAATAATTATTGAATCTTTGATATAATTCAGCTATATAAAAACCTGTAAATATAATATCATGTATGCACCTTGTACAATACCAAAACGTTATGAAAACAGTTTGCAATGTATTATTTCATCGACTCTGTATGGTTATGGTGTTTTGAAACTGTCTGATTGACATTTGTATTT
>PVKA01049395.1:0-13265 GCA_004027165.1 Ctenomys sociabilis | reverse complement strand
GTAAATAATTATTGAATTTTTGATATAATTCAGCTATAAAAAAACCTGTAAATATAATATCATGTATGCACCTTGTACAATACCAAAACATTATGAAAACAGTTTGCAATGTATTAATTCATCGACTCTGTATGGTTAAGGTGTCTTGAAACTGTCTGATTGACATTTGTATTTTAATAAAATAAAAATAAATGGAAAATAAAATAAAATAAAAGGTGGGGCCTAATGAGAATTGGTTAGGTTGTAGGGGATGCCATCCTTGGAAGGGGTGAAGGCAGTTCTTGTGGGATCCCAAGTTAATTTGTAGAGTGAGTTGTTACAAAAGAGCCCCTCTTCTATGCTCTAGTTCCCCCTCACCATGTTTCTTTCCCCTCACACACATTCTCCTACCCTGATCCTCCATGATGTGAGGCAGCTAGAGGATCCCTTACGAGAGCCAGTGCTATGCTATTAGCTTTTCAGCCTCCAAAATGGTGAGCTAGAGAGACCTCTTTCTTTACAAAGTTTCTCAGCATCAAATATTTTGCTACAGCCACAAAAAATGGACTAAAAACCTGAAAACGGAATGACTCCTATGGGACTTGGAAAAATTTTAAGAAGGATTTTGTATTTTATATTGATGAAATGTTCTTGGTTTAAAGTGTAACTAACTGTAATATAATCAGAAAAGTTGGCAGCTGTCTACTAGTTAGGAGGGCTATTTCACTTCAAGCATTTGTTAAGCGTTAGACCTAGTAGGATTTTTTCCTGCCTGGTTTTGTGTTAGACAAACAGAGATGTCTTATCCTCAGTATCCAAACTTAAGGGTGTCACCTGAGTATTGATTCAGATATATGAGGAAGTAGGCTAGTTTATAGAGCATTATATACAAGGACAATTTTCCAGACAGAGTAGGGATTTAGGTGTCTAAAAAATACTCCATGATACTTATTATAATAAGAATGAAAAGCTCTCAGAAGTCTTTTACTTCCAACTATTGCTCTCTTGTTGGTTTTTATTAATGCCCAGCTTTGACTTACCTTGTCCCTTTCCTTAGATAATATTTTCATTTTTGTAAAACAAAGACATAAGCTTGTCCAAGTAAACAAAAAAGAGCCTGGAAAGGCATGCAAGCAAGGAGATGCAGGGGCTGGCAGTGTTGTTTAGGGAGTCACGTGATGGTATATGATGTCTTAGCAGCGAACGCAGGGTGGGGAGAGAGATAAGAAAGAGAACATTGTAAGAGAACCAAAGGATTGATTGGGACCTGAAGGCTCTGATATCTGTGATTTTGAAAATTGACTCTGCTGCATTAAAGAGAATGAAATACGATTAAGTCAGAAAACAATTATGTTATTTCGTGGTAAGAGATACGGAAGCAAACTTTACCAATGCATCTTAGCTACTTTTCTCACTGCTGAGACAAACTACCTGACACCCACCAGTTAAGGGAAGGAGCATCTTATTTGGCTTATAGCTCACAGAGGTTTCAGTTCATAGTTGGTTGGCTCCCAGGCAGGGTAGCATGGCACAGGGGCATCACAGAGGAGACATAGTCCATGGCAAGCAGGCAAGCGAGAACAAATAAGGGATCTTAGCAGCTTCTTTCTGCCCCCACCCCCAATCTATCTAGGCTTCTGGGATTAGAGTGGTGCTAAACCAATCAGTGGACTGATTAATAATCACACATCCTTAATGATAGCACCCTTAATCTTAGGACTGTACCATGACTTAGCCATGTACTCTATAGGGTTAGCCACCTTGGATAAAGCCCCACCTATGAGCACAAGAAGTTTTAAGGGAACATCTAGACACAACAATAATACCATGTCAGTAGGAAGGGAGAAATGGATAATAAAATTATTTCCTGAGTAGAGTTGAAAAAGTTTGGTACCAGCTGGATGCAATGATGGAGGGAAAATAATAAGTCAAATGTGGCCGAAGGTCAGATGGCTGGAGAGATGACTCTTGTAAACCATCATGTAAGTGGGGAACTTGAAAGTGGAGCTATGCTGGTGGGGCTCAAGCATTAGGTTGCTATAATAAAGTACCACAGGTTGGGTGGCTTAGACAGTGGAAGATTATTATCATCTCATTCTGCCTCATTTGAGCAATGCTAAGGAATGTTCTAATGCAAGTTTGAGTCTTAGCTTCTGGAGTTTCTTTGTTTTAAGGCACTGTAACACTAATTGTCTTCTTATGTGCTCCTGTTTGTGTTCAAACTTCGCCTTTTCTTAAACAAAGCTATTGTGTTAGATTACACCCTATGCTACTCCTTTTATTTGATCTCTTCTCACCTAACTATACCTGCAATGACCCTGTTCCAAATAAGGCCACTTTCTCGGATACCAAGGGTTAGGATTTCAGCATATGAATTTGGTTGGTATACAGTGCAACCCGTAATCATGGGGCAGAGAAAAAGATCATGGTTGGCTGGATGTGCTAAGTTTTAGACTCCTGTACGTCTAGTGTCAGGGGGCTGGTAGCAATAAGAGTGTGAAGTGTATGCATAGTTTTGGTTACCACCTACAGATAAGGAACAACTGTGTAGAATTTTCCATGAATTATTTTAGAGCTCTGGGAGTGAAAACATTTGCCTAGGGAAAAAGAGAAAGAGAAAGAGTGCCATTCCAAAATGAAACACCTTGGCATTTGAGAAAATAATAGAAGCAGAAAGGCCACTCTCATTTTCTCCTCATTCTCCTTTCCTGAAGCAGATTAGAGACACTTAATGCTTATACAGAGGTTAAGGGAGCCCTGGACACAATGTGGCAAGAAAAATCTAAACAAGTAGGTTTTGCTCAATGTCCTCCAAGTTTAGACCTTCACACCACACCTCCTCTTTCCCTATCATGCATTTCCATAACTAGCCACCTTTTTATCCAACCTAAGTATAAAACTACATACACTTTCCTGTATCTTTGGCTTTTCACTTTTGAAATTTCTTATGCAATATAAATTTTGATTAAGTATCCTGGTGTTCTTTTCTCTGGTCAATCTGTCTCGTCACAGGGGCATCAGCCATGAGCCTATATTGAGAAGAAAAGGTACTTCTTTTCCCCTGCAAGCTGCTTATGAGCAGGGTTTTCTGCTCCATGTTGATATCTTCTCAGTACTTCTTCACATAGATCCAGAGAGGGAAATTGTAAAAGGAAACAGGGCCTCCAGAATGCAAATTAGAGGAATGGTAGAATTGGGATTTGTATCTAGTTTATTTGATCCTACTGAAAGACACTGCCTCCTCCTGGGGAAAGTGCATAAAATAAGAAAAGGGTTGAGTAGAAAACCTTAGAGGAGCTAGACATAGAGGTTCAAGCCTATAATCCCAGCACTCTGGGAGGCTGAGGCAAGGGGATTACAAATTCAAAACCAGGCCTGGAAACTTAGAGGCGTAGTGAGGCCCTGTTTCAAAATTTTAAAAACTGAAACTATAAAAAGGGTGGGGTATGTAGCTTAGTGGGAAGGCCCTGGGATTAATCTCCAGTATTGCAGAACAAACAAACAAAATAATAACTTCAGAGGGACTTGGATGTTTATGGGGCAGACAGAGGGAAGCAGTGATATAAGAAAAAGAATGAAGGAGTAGCCTCTGGAAATCCAAACCAGAGTTTTGAGTAGCGAGGGAGGACAACAACATTAACTATTTTAGGCAGGCTAAGGACCTAGAAGTGTCTCTTTCGTTTAGTGCCCTCTCTGCTCTTTGAACGGCCATTTGATTAAGAAGTGAAATTATAACAAATTTCTGTTTGCAGTGATTACAGGCCACAGATTCACTCTAAAATAAAGAAGAGAATTACTGTCAATTTTATTCCAAGTTCACACAGTCAATGTGCTGTTGGGGGAGAAACATCAATTCTGATAAATCGCTCTTCCCATGTATGTGTACAGTGACCTAGTGATGACTTTGGAGACAGATTTAGTTCTTCAAATCTGAGGCCTGGGACCTGTTCCCAGGGTTATGTGTACACACTTTCCTGTGTACGTACTACTGTTTTGATGGTTAAAAAAGGACTTTGTTTATATACACATGGTATACAAGCTAGTAGAGCATCTGAGGGGGAAATTTTAAAGGTAATTATGACATTTGAGGACACAGAAGGCTGTGAGGTAATAAATAAGCACCCAGTGGCTTGATGCCCATACCTGTTTTATAGTCACTTCAAAGAAGAAAATTTTTCTTAAAAACAAGTCAGGTAAAATGTCAAGGTGCCCATTCTCTTTTTTGAGACTCTTCTTTTTACATTACAAATTAAGTGGATTGAGGGAAGCATAAACTGCTGCTAAATAAAGGCTTTTCTTGGCATTCCTTGGAGAAATCAAATCCAAGACCAGTGGTGAAAGGTGATTGTACTATATCCACTACACAGACTATTTCTTCTAATTATCAGCATGAATGTAATTACTTCCAAGCAGCGTAGGCTCCTCTGATCATGTCCCTTAGAGCATTTCATCTGTAATGATTTTCCTTGATAGAAAGCCAGTTGGAAGCATTTGTTGCATAACATTGTTCAACCAGAAAGAAAAATACGTACTTCTCAGAAGAAAGATCTGTATGCTTTCTTTTCAATGGTACTTATATTCTGCCAGAATTTGATTAGGAGCTATCTTGGCACAAAGATTGCTAATGACCGAGTCAAATAACTTTTATAGATTAAACAATTTCTTGGAAAAAATGCAACGTAGAACGACATTCCTTTTCCAAGAATATTGCAGCTCCATATGGTAAGCACTCAAGGTGAATTGGTAAGTCCCCTAACTTGAAAGGGCAGGGATGGTTTCTTGGGGGAGATGCTAGATTCCTAGGAGGCCTAGTTTTAGGGAAAAGTATTCCTGGGGCTGAAATCGTCATTCTTACTTTACCTGGAGTCTTGTAAAACCATGAATTTCTGGATCCCAACTTCAGAGTTTCAGATTCAGTAGGTCTGGGGTAGGCCCTGGGGCTGAGGCTGAGGCTACAGTAGAGATTTATGTAATATTTAAAAAAATTTAAAGTTGTAAAGGATGTGAGAGGTTATCTAGTCTCTCTCATTCAAGGAATGAACAACCTAGGCATTTGCCCTTTGTGCCATGTAGTATATTGAGTCATAACCGGTTGCCAGATGTTAAATTCCTGTCTAGTGTTCTTGCCATTGCCATTTCTTCATGTAGGATTAAAAAAGATAACAACAGTTTGTTTATCCAGCACTGTTGAGAAACCTGTTTTAAATGTTAACTTTCTAAATAACTGAAGTTTATGCCTTTACACATTACTTAAGCATTTTTAATGGAAATAGTCATCATGAAGAGTACTCTGAACATAACTTTTTAGCTTTTCCTTGAGGTAGCATTGTCACCACAATGAGTGTAATTGTTTTACTGTGATTGCATGGAATCCAGGGTTACCCTCAGGAGTAGCCAAGGTGAAAAGGTCTGCTGCAGACAGCACTCAGGCCAGTGCTTCTGAGGTCTTGTTTCTACATTTCTTATCACCCTTTCCCAATCTCACAGCCCCCTCTCCCAATCTCACAGCCCCCTCTCCCGACACTTGCCAGTACTCGCTCCTAGAGATGGATGCAGAAGGCGCTAGAAACCTGTCCTGTGCAAGAAAACAAATTGTGCAATTGCTGAGCAGTTAGAGTTCAGCTTTGCTTTTCCTTGACATTTAGTCCAATAAAATGCAACACTTCATAATCAATAACGTTGTGTGTTCTTTGAACATGCTATCTGATGATTTAAAACATGGATGTGCTATTTTCACCACACGCCATCTTACAAGACAGACTTAACCACTGAAAGCAAGGAGTACACATGGGGAGGGGTCCTTGTTTCTCTAGCTATCCCTGAGTCCTACTCAGTGGCCCTCCTGCCTCCAGATTGTCTCTTGTTCCTGGGAGAAATTTTTGGATTAGCCAGGGTTCTCAAACTTCAACATGCATAGAATTTACCTGGAGTCTTGTAAAACCATGAATTTCTTGGTCCCAACTTCAGAGTTTCAGATTCAGTAGGTCTGGGGTAGGCCCTGAGAATTTGCTTTTTTTTTTTTTTTTTGTCTTTTTGAGACAGGGTCTCACTATGCAGTTCAGGCTGGCCTTAAGCTCACTTTTGTAGCTCAGGCTGGTCTCGAACTCACAACAATCCTCCTGCCTCAGCCTCCCAAGTACTGGGATTACAGGCATGCGCCACCACACCCGGCGATGCATTTTTAGTAAGTTACAAGAAATGCTGCTTCTGCCGCTGCTGGGGATCTGGGCGCAACACTAGTTGTGGAAATCTTCATTCTCCATTACTCTGCAGAAAGAAAGAGAGCCTCAAGAAGGACCGAGGCTGTCTGGGCCTTCAGTGTCTGTTGCGGAGGACATTACCCAGAACCATTTGTGTATTCACGGGGTCTACGTGAGATGCTGCCAATGGCTTCTCATACCAGAAAGCGGAGCCAGTTCTGTCAGTGTGAACATGTTTCCACTCTTTGGTTTGAAAGTCTTAAAAATTAACACTTTAATTGTGTGCTTGGAAGCAAATAGGCTTTATTTTACTTTCTCATTCTAGAATATTTACTATGATTTACTCATTTATTTACTTGTTTCTCTCCATCACCAGAGTATGCACTCTCTGAGGGGAGGAACCATGTCTTCATCAGTGCTCTGCTGCCACAGTCTTAATATCTGCCTAGTGTAGTACCTGGTACACAGTGATCCCTCAAAAAACATTGGAACATTACACAAATAATAACTGGCATTTGAGCATGAGGCTCCTTCGGATGGTGCTGTGTCTCTGAATAAGCAGGTTTCTATGGAGGATTTTATTCATTGTGTTTCTGGCAACTGTGGTGAACCCATTTTCCTCAGGACACTTTTACAAAACTAAAACTATTTGATACTTTAAAATCATGGGTAATCCTAAATTTAATTTAAATTAAATTCTTCCCTATGGTATATATTTGCATTTATCAGGTTGGTGGTATATTTCAAGAAGTCATATTCATGATGTGTTTCATACTTGCTTCTTTTACAATCAGTATAGTCTACTTGTCCCAAGAACCAGCTTTGGAAGAGACCTTTGCACTTTGAGGGAGACCTCCTTCTTTCCTAAGGGCACTACACTAATTGTTGCTCTGTGGGATCCCTTTTAGAAAATCTGGGGGTGGAGGACAGCTCTCGGTTGTAAATCTTCCTCTGTCAGGATTCTACAGTCTTGTTGAGTGGTCACAAAAGGCAGCTTTTTCTGTTGTATCAACAAACAAAAGACCCACACTCTAAAACATATACTATGGGCTGCTTAATGAGATACCTGGCTGGTGGGCTTGTAAATCACTCAACAAACATGCTAGATGTAGTACTGAGCAGAGTGTATGTTTCTGAAAGAGCAGTTCCCTCTTCGTCTCCCCTGGTACTGATTCATCATCCTTCCTGGATACAACGGCCTGCCTGGTGGCACTGGCACACGGGCTCAATGCCTGTTGGCAGCTCTGGCTGTCTGGGTGCCTTTCCATTTTATCTCTTTTATTGTGGAGCTGTTTTGCGTTATTGATAAATTACAGGTATGGCACTCAGAGGGAGGATGGGGGCAATGCGGGGTAAATGGCAGTGCCCCTGGATGTGAGGCTGACTTGGACTCATCTAGCTAGATAATTCTGTGTAGTAGAAGGTGTGTGTTGATGGGATCAGTTATTAATCACAAAACAGGGAAGGCGTTCCTTGACTACTAATTATGACACTGGACGAGCACGTAAAATCATCATTATAAACAATATCGTTCCTGTAGGACCCTTCACATAAAATCAGTCCTGTCAGAAAAACTTATTTACATAACATGGAATTTTAAAAAAATCCTAAAATACTAGAAACAACTAAATAAGTAAAATTTGTGTATAGAAACTAATAAAAATTAGAAGTTTAAAAAAATCACTGCAAGCGATGTTTTCTGTAATTACATGAAGCCCTAGAGTTTTAACCACGTAATAGCAATTTTTTAGTGTTTTTGCCGTTATTGTCCTTTTGATTTACTTAACTACATCTAACTTGAACAAACAATGTTAAGTGGGGAAACAGATGCGATTAAATAGCCTGTAATTATGTTTTTAGTCAACTGCTACCATCACAGACTCCTCCTGCTACTCGGACACGCAAAAAAGTGACCTGACTGATTTCACCAACTGCTTTGCCAGGCCCTGATGCAGAATAGATGGCCTTATTAAGCAATCAAAAAATCAGCCATTATGGAGGGATGGTAATCAACGGTGTTTATACAGCTCACACACTAGCCCCACAATACACAATCAGGACCATGAATTCTACTAATTGGGTACCTTCTGCGTCCAGAGGTGCCTGTGAAGGGAGACAAAAGGAACTTGAAAATTAGTGTTTGTAGCAATTAGTTTCTGTCTAAAGGCTTAACCCAGTTCAGAGAAACCATGATTCAAACAGGGATTATTACAGCAACTTTGGTATTTAGATGTCTTCTGCCATTCTTTGAGGTAGGATTTTGCTTGGCAAAAGTAATGTGGATCCGTCCTCCCTTTTTTTATTTACTTCAAATGATTTTTGTCTTGAACTTTTCAAAAATCTAAGTCATTAAGTAATTTGCTACTCTAAATTTCCTGGCATTTAGTGTTTGTGTGTGTGTGTGCATCGGTGTGTGTGTGCGCACTCATGTGTGTGTATGTGTGTTTTATACCTTATGAGCTTGCTCAAGACCAGTTGAAAGACTGTTAAATACGTGTATTGTTGTGGAGCTCTGCTTAGAGGAATAATACTGTCGAGTTCATTGTACCATTATTTCTCTCAGGATGATCTGTAGTTTAGTGGGAACTACAGGGTACAATTCTTATGTTTTACAGCAAGTGTTTTATTTGTAAGTATATGTACAAATTCACGTTTCAAGTTGTAGCACTAAAATGGTCCAGGAAGAGAACTTAGGGTCTCTGTGTATATTTGGTCTGAATAAACTAGCAGGACAGTTTTCAAATAGGCCCCACTAAAATTGATTAGTAAAAGCCTTTAGCCCTTTTCTTCTCTTCTAGTCTTTGCATTTCTGATGTAACAATCACACAGACAAATATCTAGGCTCTGCTTCTCTCATTGTAGACTCCCTGCTGTAGATGCTCAAAGGGCAAATTAACAGTGGCACAATTCGAGGGACCTTGTCCCCTCCCTTGGAAGGCATCAGTGACAGGTTCTCATTTTCCTGAAGCTCTGCAAATGGTTACGGAGGAGAATAGCAATAAAAAAAAGTAAAGACTGGAGAGAGGAAAGGAAAGCCCTCCTGATTTAGAAGACCAAAGAAATAATGTTTCATTTTCTCTGATTTAAAGGCTACAGGAGCAAATCACAGTTTGTCTATTAAAATTTATTAATCATTCGCCCTAATTACTTAAATGATGGTTAACCCATGTGTCGATAATATAGGAAAAATTTCTACTATTAACACCAAATTTCACATTATTAAGACAGAGATTATAGAGAGAATATTGGCACTTTGGAGACAATCAGAGTGATAAGTAGGATAGTTTTAGAGACCCTGTAACAGCATTTTACTCCTGACTGATTGCATTGCATATTGATATTAGTGAGCATCAGTGCGTAGTGCAATCAGTCAGCAGCAAATGAGTGAAATGTGAACTAATGAGAGCTAATTGTATCATAGAATAGCAAGGACACAGAATTCTATCAATTAAATTAGTTTGAGATGCAACAAATATGAATATAATAATGTTTATAATAATGAGGCAATTAGGGCTAATGAAATAAATGTTAATAAAGACCAGGATCCCTAGCTCGTTTCTGTTCATCTCCTGATTCCTCCAAACTTTGAGTTGTGTTGTATTCAGTGGAATATTTTCAGCCACTGAGGCTTGTATCTGTGTGTCTTGGGAATTAAGAATCAAAAACACAAGCCTGTGTGGTCTCCATAGTCCTTGGCTTCATACCTTGAGAAGGTTGCTCAAGTTCTGTTGCTGGCAAGGCATGCTTTTCTTTCAGTGGATTAATTTTGTCTCCTAAGACAGACTTTTACTTTCATATACTGCTTGTCTTTATCTGGAATAGAAAACTGGCCTTGCTATTGGAATGAATGTTGGTCTTTGTCTTCTTGAGATACAGGAGCACTGACTACACAGGGCTGCTGACCCTGCATTGCTCAATGGCTGGATCCCACTTAGTAGTTACTTCCTGGATTCCCTGAAGTAAAGACTCACAGTTGGCACAGCAAGGTCTGTTTCTTATTAGCTATTTGATTAGAGACATAGTCTCCAGAAGTTGGTTTTGGAGATTCAGCTTCAGCCTGGCAAATAATTAATATCAGTAAAACAATCAGGAACTGTGTTGTGTGTTGTAATTTAGCTATGAACTTAATACTGGGATCCTGAGCATTTTATAGCACAGTCCATATGGGCATTAGGGAAGATGGTACAGCAGTACATGTATGATCAGGTTAGAAACCCACCCCCTTTGCTAGCAAGACTGCCTCCATAGTGTGTTATCTTTATATGCTTTATAGATTAAAGAAAAAAAATATTTTCTCTGGTGCATGTCTATTCTATTAAGAGTGCTGCCTGAGTACTGAATGGGAAACTTGAAATATTTTAGTAATTTGTTTTGATCATTTACATGTTACTCTGGTTGTTGTCTTTATCTGCCACCTGGGCTACACTGACCACCAGAGTAGGTAGAACTGTGCTGCGAAAGTCTCAGTCAACTTCCTCATTTAGCAATCATATTCTTCCCATGTATATTATGGGTGGTTTTGCTTTTGCTTTTGTATTACATTAAAGACATCAGAATGAGCTGTGAGTCAATGTTTCCCTTGTAAAAGGTTATGGATTACGCTCAGCTGGTTTCTCAGGCTGACACAAGGTTCATGATTAGAAGAATGAAAACAAACATGAATTGAAAATGTCACTAACCTTTATTGGGCCCTGAGAATCCTGGAGTCTGCGTGACAGGAGGCTTTCCTGTTTTCAACAGTATAAAGAAGACTGAAACAAAACAGCGTGGATCTTGGCTATTTACATCATTTAATGAATGCTCTTCACGTTTGAGTTCCTTTGTCTGTCTCTCAGTTTTCAAGGGTTTAGCTGTGAAAAGTGTGGATGGTATCACACACTCTTTTAAACCACGGAGCAGACATCTGTCTAGGATGCTTTTTCCTCCAAATCATGCTCAGCTTAAAGAGCGTACATACAGCTGTGCAGGTACGAGGTATCAATTATCCATTCTCAGTGGTCACTGGCTGTAAGCTGGGAACTGTTTTCCAGACACACCATAAGTAAATCCATAGGTTTATATGGGTGTGTGGTGAAGGGATACATAAGAGGAGATCTGTGACTGTTGTGTGACAAGGTCCTTGGCTTTCTTTGTATCTGATTGTGCTGTCCTCACCTTATGTGAATGATAAACAGGTGGATTCACACCCCAGGTCTCAGAGCCTCCTTAGAAAACAGGAAGTAAAATAACAGTCTGTTTACTGTGCTGTCCAGAAATTAAACTGTGATACAGGAGATAAACACATCCAAACAGCAACAATTTATTCAAGCTTTAAGTTTTTGTTTTTTTTTTTTTAATTCCCTGTCTTTGTTTCATTTCAGTGATTTGGGCTTGGCTCTTTTAACTTTATGTATTTGGTACAGGGTCTCACTATGCAGCTCAGACTTAGAGTGATCCTCTTGTTCTAGCCTCCACCGTGTTGAGATTACAGGCATGCACCACCAGGCCCAGTTTTGGTGGCTGGCTTGGTTACCCTGGGTGGGACTGGCACTGCATGAGGAACCAGGGGATGAACCTGGGTTCTTGCACTTGCACTTAGACCCCTGAGCTATCTCTGCAGCCTAAGCTTGGCTGTTCTTTACCTAAGTATGAAGAACCTTGCAGCATTTGAAACATAAGTGTTTTTCGCTCTGCTAACTCCAGATGTGGCACCTTGCGACAAGTTGTGCTATTGTACTTTCCACTGATTTTATATATAATTTGAGAAAATTTTCATGTAAAGATTACTAAAGAAATCTCAAAACAAAGCATTTTCCTTCATCTGAACTGTAAATATATAATAGGTAAAGAATTTCAGACTTTTACAAATGCATTTATTTCTTCCTGGATTAAAGTGAACTTTATAAACCCGTACTTACTCCAAAATTATTTTAAATACTGATATTTCATGGTGTGACTGTGGCCTATAATACAGATGTAATAACATTCTTTGTCAGACTGTAACTTTTTGGCAAACACAAACCTATGTCTTTTTATTCTCACTACTCTATATCTAACAACATATTATTTTAAGATAGAATTTTTTTATTTTAAAAGATTAAATTCATCTTTTTTTTCTAGAAAGGATTTTCATCTTAAAATATGGAACATTTCTAATTTTATTATAAAATAGCCTTAGATTAAACATTATCTAGACAGTAAACATTAAGACCAAAATTAATTTTAGGCATATTTAAGAAACTTACTTGATGGAAAAAGAATTTCTGTTTATTAGTTTTTCTCTCAAGTGACTATTTTGCTATTATTTCAATATAAAATACTTAGGCACACCAATAATATCCTTTTAGTTCAGAATAGTGAAATGTACCTTTAAAATCTAAAACAGTGTTTCCTATTTGGAAAAAAAAAACAACCTACAGTTTTGAGGGAAAACAAATAGCTCAGGCTTAAATTGGAAAGACTGTGGGTCAAGACCCCACCTCTCATTTTAACTTTGCTGCCTTTGATGATCTATAGAACCTTAAAGAGTTGCTTAAACTCTATTCAAATTTCTTTTTTGTGGCATTACTTGGCATCTTTTGCTTCCATCCTGTATCCACTAAAATAGATTGGATTATGCTGTAGTAACAAGCACTAAGTCTCAGTACTTTAAAATAGAAGTTTGGGGGGCCAGGGAGATGGCTCAGTGGAATAAGTTCTTCCCTGGCAAGTGCAAGGGCCTGAGTTCGATCCCTGGTTCCACCAAAACAAACAAACAAACAAACAAAAACAACCTCCTCTTGAAGGACTACAAGATAAACCCTGAGAAGACTTCAATGACCACATAGGAAATATAAAGTTCATGTGTTGGTATATAAGTTTTGATCTACCTAGGTCTTAACCATCCAGCAGAAAAGTATAAAAGTATAAAAAATGAAGTATACATCGTGAGCCCATAATATTAAGCTGAGCTGTAAATGGATATGGTCGACAATTTCTTTGAATAACTCCCTATGGTTGCAGAATGCTGGACTGTGTTGGATTGTGGTGTCGAGTTCAAGCACCTAAGTTAGTTGAATGTCAATGGAGTGCCCACTTTTGACAGGTGTAGACAAAGGAAGGGTTGTA
>PVKA01049394.1:0-13265 GCA_004027165.1 Ctenomys sociabilis | reverse complement strand
CTAAATGCTGGAATTACAGGCCATGTGCCACAATGCCAGACTAGGGTATAGACTTTCTAATCAACTTATACAGAACTCCTAACCCAAAGTCAATGAGCCAAAACAGAAAACTCATCACTAGATGTTCAGGCCTCTTCAACAGGCCATCCTGAAGTTAGCTACCCAGAGAATCACAAGTGGTTGAAGTAGAAATAGGTGGAGGAAGTGAGTTATTAATTACTGAATATAACAATGTTCACAAACCCAAGAGGTCCTCTAAATTCCTCAGTATTAGTGATGAGATTCTTCTATGGGAGATGACTGACCAAAGGGGAAAAAATCTTTGAACAAATAGAAAATGGTAACCCCTCCAAGGTACAATTAGCAAAATAGAGCTCACTCCAGGCTGCTGAAACACTTTCATATAAGTAAATAATAACTATCACAGCGAAGAAAAAAAATGCACATGTTGTGGAGAGACCGTAATGTTTTATCATGTTTAGGAAGGATGCAAGAACACCCCTCCCCCAACATAAAAGATATCCTGAGCCTCATTTCATAAAACACTGTAGGTGTTTAACTGGGAAGAATGGAAGGAAAGGGAGGGGGCAACACAGAAGTGTGGGGTGAATGTGTTTGTGAAACAGACCATGTTTTATGGTTTGCTTTTAATAGCTTCTAGTGGGTAACTCTGACAGGTGTTCAGAGAGAAATTCAGCAGCCTTTCTGTATAAGGTCTACAGAATTTTTCCAGAGACTTCAAGCAGTAAAAAGTAATCTTTCAGGCTTTTACATGTTTAGAGGGTAGAGAAGGCTAAGCAAGGAGTTCATTTCTAAGAATATAAGTAGGCCTTAACGTGGTTTAGCCATTTCTTATTACAAATGTCTTAAAAGTTGCAATACATATTATCAAGTGAGCCATAGGAAATGTCACATATAGAGATAAAGATATGGATATGCCAAGACCAGTGGTATATGAAAATACGTTGTCTATCAAGTCTCATAACCCTGAATATAATTTTGATTTGGGAGTTTTCTGCTTGTTACAAATTAGACAATTAAAAATCTGCAACCCACTGGCATTGATTTGTTTTTCCTTCTTTTTTGTGATTATTTATTTATTTATTTATTTTGTCATTGTTGTTGCTTTGTATTTCTAGGAAGGGTGTACAGAGTGTTCAGGGTTTTTCTAGTAGATCGGACTCCTAGTGATCCACCTGGTTACAGCCTCCCAAAAGCTGGGATTACAGGCAGGCACCACAGGATCGCTCTCAATTATCATCACAGCGGGCCCGGGGGTGGGGCCAGCATGGCAGGCCCAGGGATCAAACACCCTGCCCCTGCACCTGCCTGCAGGCACTTTAATCTGCTGAGCTATTTGGCCGACCCACTACCATTAATTCGCATATGAAAGATTTACATATACTTTCTTACAAGTTATCACTATTATTGGACCCTGTTTCTATAGGCACATTCACTTTTTTTGATTGACTTGTGTATACGATTTAAATAGCAAAAATGTGTAACTTTTTCCAGTTATTTAATAAAATTACTTTTTCTATTTTCACATGTTCTAAACAGTTTTAGAATTTCATCTAATAAAAAATTTTCTTTCATGATTTCTGCCTTTAGTCCTACCTCAAAGTTTCTCTAGACCCCTCATACATTTAGTGATTTATAGCAGGACACACAGGACTTAGCAGCTGCTTGTACTCATCACTAAGAATTTTTAAATGGCAAAGTGGCACCTACCAGGTCCAGCAAGGAAAAGATAGGAAATCCATGTACAGGCTTCTTAGTGCTCTCCCTCCTCAGCAGGCCACATGAGGCATGCATCCATCTTCAGTAATGGAAAAATATAGAGAAGCACATGCAATGCTTTTACTCAGGGAAGTCTATAGGAAACTTGGAATTCCCTTCACTGAGGGCTTTTCACATGGGCAATCTGCTTACCACACACCAAAATTTCCAGAAGAAAAGCAAATTGTTCACTAGAAATTACATTGTTTGCCACACCATCTAGACAGAATCCAAAATCACTTTCATTAGTTAGGAAATAATTTGAGTGCCAAGTTTCCAATAAAGAGACAAAGAGTTAACTTTGTAAGATGGGGCGTGCAGAGATAACAACATGAAGCCTGTTAACACTTTTCTGCACAGGTCTTAAGTTATTCCAACATAATCTGGTTAAATAATTATTTATTTATAGTTGGTGGGTTGGTGGGCTTTTTGTTTGTTTTTGAGACAGAGTTTGTCTAGGCTCAAACTTGTAATCCTCCTGCCTCCATCTCCCAAGGGCTAGGATTATAGGCATGCTCCAAGGCCCCATGCTCCAAGACCCCTTTCTATTTTGCCCCAAATTATAGGTTTCCTACAAAAGTGCCATTTTCATTATTTTCTGCTGCTACATGAGAATGCCATAGACATTATTGTTTTTAAAGAAATTTTTCTGTTTCATTGATATAGGGGTTGGAAAATCCAAGACAGAATGGTGCTTGCCTCAGGGCTTAGTGCTGCATCATCTCATGGCAGAAAAGAAGAGGACAAGGGGAATAAGAGAAAAGCAAAGAAGTTAAACTTGTGTTTACAATAACCCACTTGCCATGCAAGACACAGTGTATGAGAGGCCAAGATTGTGGGCAGTAAAAGAATTTACCAACAGTCAAGGAATACAGGAAAGGAAAGAGTTTGTTTATTCATATTGTAAGAGAAGAATGTGTGACTCCAAGAGAACAGAATGCCATCAGGGTGAAAGACTGGGTTTGATAAGGGTTTGGAGATGTGATGAGGGTGTGAGTGATTGAAACAAGTGGCCCTCAGGGCTTTCTTTAGTTACCTTGTACTCCATCTCTCAGGAGAAGGTGAAGTATGTCAAGCTTTATACACTTCATTTATTAGTACATGTTTTCTACATATGCATTTTACAATCATCTTGGGAAGCTGGTACATGTACATAATACAGCTTATTTTTTAATCCTAATTCCTTTCGCCTCCCTTCCTTCTCCTCTACTCCTCTTGCCCCCTTATCATCTTTTATATTAATCTTATGTTCATGATTATGGCATATAATCTCTGCATTGATATTATTTGTCAAGCAAATAACAATGAAGTGATACAATGAAGGATCCAAATTCGACATGATCCCCTACTCTGGTCCTCACTGAAGACCCTTAAAACTTGACATAGGGCACCTATATGCATAAACACTGAGAAAGGACCACTAGAAAAATATATGTGGTCCTCATCAAAGGTATACTTATTATTTATTACATATGTAGTTTAGCCTGTGTATATTATGGCTTCTTCATACTTTCCAGTTCAGAGAAACCTGATGAGTCAAGATGCTAGGTTTACTGTAATAGTAATATACCTTGACATTAAATCATTTTCTGCTTGTTCAGATGCTATACCACTATTGCAATAATTAACCCAGTTCTACAACATACAACAGCTAATCCATGGCGACAGCTCTACCCTCATCTCTTAAAGACAATTAAATTCCAACATCAATTTTGAAAGAAACATTCAAATCATGGCAAGATCATATGACACTAAAATTTTACTTAGTTACCTTAAACATTTTACTGTTCATATCTGAAAACTATGTATACTCTCAATTTTTCATATAAAAATGTTATGTCAGTAATTTTATTATTTTCAATGAAAACCTCTTTAAGTATCACTTAATGCATTAAAACTTGTGTTAAGGGCCAGACAAATAGCTCAGCAGATTAAAGCACCTGCTTAGACAGAAACAGGGGCTGGGAGTTCGATCCCCAGGTCTGACTTGCCAGCCCTGCTCCCAGGGCAGGCTGAGACAGCAATTGAGACTGGGGGTGGTGGCTTGTGCCTGTAATCCCAGCTCTTGGGAGGCTGTAAACAGGCAGATCACTATGTGTCTGATCTAGTAGTGAAACCCTGAATACCTGAGAGATCCTTCCCTAAAATACAAAAAACAAAAAGAAAGAAATGCACCATTTCACCACATCTAATATTTCAGGAGATACAATGAGAACCAGTTTATCGGGCCTACACGTTGTAGGAGTTGAATTAAGGGAATGAGAAGTATCCCAGAATCAAGAATCTGAGAGTTGGTATAGCCAATTATGGACTGTCACTTTCTCCTAAAAAAGAAAGAGAAAACTCATCTACTTAAAGAAGTGCTAGCAAACCTATAGTATGCTTGTCACAGTGGGCTGGTGTTATCATTGAAAGCTCTAAAAGGTTCTCCATCAATAAATTAAGGTATGTATTTTTTAGTGAAAAAAAAATATATGTATATATCTGTATATACAAAATAGTATAGATATAAAGCTATTTTCTCTTAGTTCAATGAGAAGAAAGATTTGTACTGATACTGTTTAGACAAGAGAACATGTCTGCATCTTGTACTGTGAATTACTAGGAAGACAACAATATGCAATGTATTAATTATTGTAACTGTCCTACTAACCTGTTTTGAAACTGACTCATTGCTATTTCTTTCTCATTAAATTAATTAAAAATTATAAATAATTAAGCTATGCAAATTTTCCCTGGGAAGAGAAAGAGAAGGTCACTGGATTCCTATCCCTTGGAATGTAAATAAACATTGGGGGGTCAGGTAAATGAGTTTTACTGAATTTATAATATTGGGGTTGTCTCTAAGGCTCTGAGTTTTATTTGCCTCTAAAATAGAGATACATGCCTCTGGAAAATCTCATCAATTATCTTTTAATTTCTTTTTTTTTTTTATCTTTTAATTTCTTGACTTGTCCTTTAACCTAGATTTCAGTTTTCAAACTCCAGATAATGCAGAAACATGAAAATATTTACTTCTTAGTATCACAAATTAACACTAACCAAACATACAATATTTACAGTGCTAATAGCTGACTCCTTTCAAAAATAGTAGTATTCAAATCCTTTGTGAAAAGCCCTCAGAATTCCTCCTTCTCTGGAGATAGTGGAAGGGGGAGGGTAAAGTAGGTGAACAAAGTCACCCCAAACCTGCTTTAAACAGAACTTCACGTGCTTTTATGAACTCAAGCTTCCTAGTTTTTGTTTGTTTGTTTGTTTGTTTGTTTTGCAGAACCAGGGATTGAACTCAGGCCCTTGCACTTGCCAGGGAAGCACTTATTGCACTGAGCCATCTCCCCAGCCTGTTCAAGTATAGTTTTGTTTTGTTTTGTTTTCCTTTGTTTTGTTTTGTTTGGCAGAACGAGGGATTAAACTCAGGCCCTTGTGCTTGCCAAGTAACTGCTTAGTCTACTGAACCATCTCCCTGGCCCCTAAGTATAGTTTTTTTTTGTTTGTTTGTTTTGTTTGTTTTTGTTTTTTTATTTATTTATTTATTTATTTTATTGAAGTACAAATATGAATCAGACAGTTTTCAGACACTTTAACAAGACAGATTCGATAAATTAATACACTGCAAACTGTTTTCATACTGTTTTGGTATCATACAAGGTGCATACATGATATTATACTTACAGACATTATTATAGCAGATGTCTCTTATCAGTAAATTAAGAGTGTAGCTGTTTACTTATCTTATTTTTTTATACCTGAATTATATCAAAAATTTAATAATTATTTTCCTAGTGGATGACCATAGTACTAGAAGCTGACGTAATATCCTGTCCAACCACCATTAGTGCAAATCTTGCCTCTCACAGGATTATGTAGAAGCACAGCATTATCCATCCCAACTGTACTGTCTATACACACACATCATGATTTTTTTCTTTCCATACCCCTTCCTTTGTCTACACCTGTCGACCGAGAGCAAACTGGTCAGCATTGGCCGTGACTCATCCACATGGATGACACAGACAAAGGATCCACAGAATAATGTACAGGACTACAAGATAAACCCTGAAGGAACTTCACTGACGACATAAGAAACATAAAGTACATGTGTTGGTATATAAGTCTTGCTCTATCTAGGTCTTAACCATCCAGCAGAAAAGTAGAAAAAAAAATGAAGTATACATTGCGAGGCCATAATATTAAGCTGAGTTGTAAATGGCCATGGTCGACAACTTCTTTGAATAACTCACTGTTGTTGTGGAATGCTGGACTGTCTTGGAGGGTGCTGTCAAGTTCAAGCACCCTAAGTATAGTTTTTGAAGATAAGTTTTTATTGGAAAAAAGAAAAACAAAAACAAAAAATAAACTTTAAAAATCAAAAGAAATACCAAAAAAAGTCTTAGAAACAGACAAGGTGCCATTTACATTTACAGTTAAATTTTTTTGTCTTAGTACTCTTTATTAGAGACAGTTAAGTTAGGTAGAAATATTATAGGAAGCCAGACAGGGCTAGGCCCTCAAAGTCAATACAGAACATGAGACCACTTATAACTGTTCCTAGAGGTGCATCTCTTAAAGACCAGGCCTCAAGATAAAGATGTAATGACCAGGCCTACATGCCTCCATGAGTAATAAGCAATAACTTGATATTATGCTATAACTGGTGCCAACTGGTTCAGTGAAGGCCAGATAGACACCAGTTACCCAAATAGATGACCAGAGCATTCAGACCCATTCCTTCCCCCAAATGCCTTTTTCTTTCCAGGCACCCTTGCTACGTGCTCTGCTTCTCTATTAGATCAATACCAATTAACCGCTGATGCTTGTAATCTTATTGGTTAATCATTGCTTGACCCACATTGTACCCTCCTTGTAATCTTGTACCCACCTTGTGATTTTGCTCTTTAAAACGTTCTTAGAGAAGTAACCCCATTGGCAACCCACTTTTGGGTCCCCTCCTATCTCTCAGGACTGTTTTTCTCAATACATTTTTCCTACTGTTAACCTCTACTGTTCTTTATAATTCATTCTGCAATTTCAGGGGACATGAACTCAGTGTATCTGACACCTAGTGGGTTGGGAGTCATATTTTCCCCTATAGTGTTATTACTAGCTAATTTAACATGTATCTTTTAAAACACAACACCACACAATCAATTATTTTGACAGTGCAGTTTCTCATGCAGTTCTCAGGTGCTCGGAAAGTTTTGTTTCTAACATATAACACTAGGAATCCAACCTATAGGTGAAAAAAATGTTTTTAATGTTTGCAACACAATCTTGCTAAGTTATTAAACTGCCTTGGCTGACCTGGAATTCACTATTCTCCTGCCTCAGACTTCTAGAATGTTGAGATTACAGACATTTGCCATCACACCCTCCTCCTTGATGTTGTTCTATTTGTTGATGCCATCACATACAATGTCATGTGAAGACAGTACTTACTAATGCTGGTCCTTCCTACACAATGCTCCAATTCCCTTATCTAAGACTTTTTAAAGCATACCTATTTCTTAACAAAAATAAGCATACATTTTCCCCTCCACAGAAGAACTCATATCCATCATCCTAGGTCTTTATGTTTCTACTTCTAGGTAACTTGACAAAAATCTTCCTCCTTTTCCCTAATCTCTCTCCTTAATTCCATCACCATACAAAGAAATTATATTTACAGACCTTGGGATCTCAGCACCACCAATTTTATTTGTTTATTCATTTATCTTTGGTACTGTGGATTGAACTCAGGACCTTGTGCTTGCCAAGCAGGTGCTTATGCTGCTGAGCTATCTCCCCAGCCCTTTGATACCACTAATTTAGACAGACTATAATTCAATCAAGACAATATCCATATTTAGAAAGATCCAATAGTTAATGTGAAGGGCCAACATCAGTATCTACTAATCTCTAAATTACAAATAAGCTACACGGCACCACTTTCAAAATTATACATGGCTCACCTATTGCATTTCTCCAAGAGTGTCAATTCATTTTCCTTTCATCTTTCTTCACCTGAGATTTGAAACAAGACTCTCTATGTTGCACAAGGTGATCTTAAACTCCTGAGAGTGATACTTTCACCTCAGCCTCCTGAGTCCTGGGACTGCAAGTATGCAACACCCTGTCCACCATGACAATTCATATTTGGGCGGGGTGGAGGGATGGATGCTACTTAGAATTGAGGAAGCCTAAGTTCTATTTCTACCTCTTCTTGCTATGTGAATTTTCACAAATCGTTTAACTTCTCTCAGCCAATTTTTCACCTGTAATAAGGAAAGTAGAGATTTAGGGTGGGAATTCCGTGGTAACGCTCTTGCCTAGTATGAATGAGCCTTGGATTAAATCCCTAGAACAATAACAACAAAAATGGATTAAAGTGGTCTAGTCTCATAAGTGACCCAACTGGATCTGGAGCTTCACATAATTAGCAAAAATTCCCCATCCTTCAGTTCTCATATATTCCTGTAAAGGTCTTCCTAAGCACACTGTCACTCATAATCTACCAGTCAAAAACATTTCCAAGATAGACCAGGCATGGTGGCGCACATCTGTAATCCCAGCACTTGGGAGGCTGAGGTAGAAGGATCACCATGTGTTCAAGACCAGCTAGAGCTACATACTAAGTTCAAGAGCAGCCTGAACTATATAGTGAGACACTGTCTAAATTAATTAATTGATTGATTAATTCTAATATATTTATTCATTCTGAGTGTCCATTTTTGTACCAGTCCCATTAAGCATTGTGCTTAGGCACAACACTTAGTAATATTAGTAAAAGGAATTTTTGAGACTGGGCGAGATGGTGTGTGCCTGTAACCCCAGAGCTTGGGAGGCTGAAAACAGGAGCATCCCTACAAGTCTAATCCATGTAGTTAGACCCTGTACTAAATACAGAGGGAAAAAAAAGTCAAGAAAAAGGAATTATTGGACAGGACAGAACTATATAATAAAGCAGATGAACTAGAATCCTGGGGACTTAATTATTTCATATTAAGATTTGATGACACTATCACACTTTCACTGATTCTAAAACTTGGCTAGAAGACAAATGTGAACCAGTTTCCACAGAATAAATCACCACTAAACAACAAAAAAATCCTAAATGTTTATGTCTCTATTCATCAAGGAGGATGGAAGCTAGGAAGGCAAGTTAACCTGCCACAGAGACAATGAGGAGCAGTGACCACAAACTGCACCACCTGAAGGAAAAGCACTGGCCCTGGCTACCCATTAGACTATGCCCTAATGAGTCCTGAAGTTCTTCAAGATTCTTATCCTACAAACTGACTTCAGGATTTACAGAGGATCACCACTTCCTCAGTTCTTTACTGGAAAAGAAAATTCTATAAATCTAGTAAATCTAAATTTTATCCGCTACAATTCTTCTGACGGGTAGTTGATGCAGAGTCTGTTTCATCGCACAAGAGGTTGGTCATCGTTGAATTAACTCGCGTCCCATTATAATTACAATCTGTGAGGCAAGATGTGAAGAGCGCTGGCCTCACAGAGCTTTCTGCACGTCAGCCCTTCTGCTCCTTAACCAGCGCCCTAGAACTTGACGGATGAGGGTAAAGTCCAGTATGTGTTAGTAAGGCGTCTTCTAAGTGGTTCCAAGCAGCAGGCTGCTTTATGAAATTCTGTCTCTCTTTCTTTATTTGGAGTGGGGCAATTTCTAAACTTGGGGTAAGGCAGAAAAGGCGCGGGTCTAACGCGGGGTGCAGGGAGAGAGGACGGACCTGAGGATACCAGTGCTGACAGGGCAACCCTGAGGAGGCTGCAGAAGCTCGGGCCCCGGAGCGAGGGCTCCCCGAAGCGAGGGTTGGGGGGACGACCAAAGCCAACAGCGAGGGCAACGGACACGAGACAGACTCTGCAAAAGCGCCGCGCTCCCCCACGGTGCCCTAAGGTGGCAAACTCGGGCCCGTGGGCCCGCACGCCGCCCAGAAGGAGTCTCGCAGGGTACCTGACTGCGGGCGGCCAGTCCACAGCCCCCTCCCGCCGCCCCGGCCGCAAAGGAGGCTGCTTCTCCGCAGGACCGCCGCGCTCCACAGCATGGCGCACCTCTCAGACCGCCCGGGCTGCGGCGGAGCGAGCAAACGCGCAACACTGCGCCTTTCGCTGCGGGGGGCGCTCGCGGGCGCCTCAGCTCCGCCCCCCACGGGGCGGGGGCGGGACCTGCTATATCGGCGCTGTCGCTCTTCAGGCTTTTTCCGTGAGGGCCGGACTGCAAACTGGTGGTCTGAGGAGTCCTTCACTGTGGTCTGGTGTTCAGTTTTTCCTTTATTTTTCTCTTCCTTCAGTTAAATCACTCGTTTCCTCCGAATTGAGTACCCTATTTATCCCGCCGCCCGTGCGGAACCTTTATGATACAGGAACCAATGTGTCAAAGGCTTTGGCGGCCGGAGGACTGTTTGGGCAAAGGACGACCAGTTTTCGCTGGCGGGTCCGTCGATGCAGTTCCGGTAGGAGAACGCGGCAGTGAAGGCTTAGTCTTCGGTTCCTGCCATGCACCGGCCGAATTTTCGACCCCCGACTCCTCCTTACCCCGGCCCGGGTGTAGGAGGCTGGGGTAGCGGGAGCAGCTTCCTGGGTACCCCGGGCGGGGGCGGACCACGGCCGCCCTCCCCTCGGGACGGGTACGGGAGTCCGCATCACACGCCGCCGTGCGGGCCCCGGGCTAGGCCCTACGGAAGCAGCCACTCTCCGCGACACGGCGGCGGCTTCTCGGGGGGCCGGCTCGGGTCTCCGTCCCCTGGCGGCTACCCTGGCTCCTTCTCCAGGTCCCCCGCGGGGTCCCAGCAACAATTCGGCTACTCCCCAGGGCAGCAGCAGACCCACCCCCAGGTAATCATAGCCAGCGTTTGCCGAGCTCTTCCTGTGTGGCAGGCATGGTACTCAATACTCCCTTTACGTGGATTATTTTGTTTAATCCTCTCTGAGGTGACTTTCTATTGTTAGCCCTATTTTGCAGGTGAGTTAACTAAGGCTTAGAGAATTGATCTTCTTTACATTTAGCCTAAAAAGTGGCAAAGCTGTAGTTCGGTTCTAGCGCCCTTGTACCTTTAACCAATGACCTGCCCACTCGTACACAATTCTCCCAAATTCTCTTATTTCCTCATCTTTGCCAGGGCCTTGCCAGTTCGTCTCAGTAAATTATTAAGTCCATGAACTCCTAGAGGAGAAAAATTGAAATGAAACCCCAGAATGTAGTTTCTGTCGATTATAGACTGTTGTCATTTCTACAGCAATTACCTGTTTCTTTCCCCCGTCCCCTCTTTTTTTAAACCTTTATCTTTATTCCAGCTACGTTTCCCTTCGGTACTACTGGAAGTTTTCCATTTCAGTAAGAATGAACACAAGGCAGAGGGGATATTTCCAATGTGTCTAGGATTTCTTTCGCTAAAAATTTAGATCTACTCAGTGTTTTCCAACTTTGCGTGTGCTAAATCTTCCCTGCCTCTGTGAGCTTGGAGCTAATAGGAAATTTTCGTGAGATAGAAAGGTTCTAAAAACTTTATATAGAGTTAAAAATAAGTTTTGATTTCCCTCTGGGATAAGAAGTAAGTTTCCAGGGAAAATTGAATGCAATTAGTTTATTACATCATTGCTTGTATTTGATTTCGCTTCTACTTGTGTTTAACAACTACAAAGTAACTACACTGAAAGCTAAAAAAAGAATTTGAAAAAAGAAAAATATTTGCGGTAACAGTGGGAATGGAATAAGCATACCGAATTGATGTAAGGACTTTTGACAACAAAACACTAGATTAAAGGAAGCTTTGTGATTGAATGAATGTACTTGTATTAGGATTCAAGAAACAACTTTTAACCAGTAGTATGATCCTCACTAGTCTTTAACAAAAGGAAAAAGTACCAGTCATTTCTACTATATGTTTTTTTTTAACTGATGATTTTTTTCCTAAAGGGTTCTCCAAGGACATCTACACCATTTGGATCAGGGCGTGTTAGAGAAAAAAGAATGTCTAATGAGTTGGAAAGTTATTTCAAGCCTTCAATGCTTGAAGACCCTTGGGCTGGCCTAGAACCAGTATCTGTAGTGGATATAAGCCAACAATACAGCAATACTCAAACATTCACAGGCAAAAAAGGAAGATACTTTTGTTAACATTTCTGAAATTCACCTGGAAGCTTCATGTGTCAGGAACATCTTGGACAAACTTTTACCTTGTGCATAAGTTGAACCCAAAGATGATGACTTTGAATAATTAGTAAGGTCTTCATAATTTTCATCATATCAAGTGTTAGAGAAGAAGATAGGATAATTTGCAGTATTTAGCTCTCTGGAAGTGCCTACCACATTTAGAAGATTTACAGTTTCCATATATTTAATATTCCTGATTATATAATGAACATTTGTCTTTTAATGTTTTTCCAATGTTTTAAAATAAAACATTTTGTCTTTCTAGCCATATTGTGAATTTCTGGTATAAGTAAAATTACTAAAATAATGCCTTGTTATCACCTAGAATTTGTGAAATGTTTTTGCAAACTAGTTTTAAAAATGAAATATACCTTTAGATAAAATGGATAAACCATCTTTTCAGCTAAAAACAGTTCTGTTTGTTCATAAAGGAAAAGAATGACAGAATTCTGTTCATATTTGAAATAACCAAGTTTTGTTCTACATACATGTTTTATCTAAAGCTTCTGTAAAAATGCTTTTAGGGTTGATTTCAACTCACAGAAACCCATTTGTCATGAGTTTATACTCATTTAATCAGAAAAATAATGATAGAACATGCGTAGCTTGATAAAGTGTTCCGTTTCAATTTGTCTGTTTGTCAGAATTGTGGGATTATTTACACTTGAGGCCAAAAAGATAGCTACTAGCAATCTAAAATCACTTAGTATGTCAATCCCAGAGAGGGCAAATAGTACATGCTAAGATGATTCTACAATTTTATTAAACTTTACCAAGGCAATGAGGCCAGGTTACAGGAGCTTGAAACATGGGCCCACTACTACACTGGAAGAAGTTCTGTGATCTTTTAGTTCCACTATACTTTGACTACTAGGACAGTGGCATTCTGAAGGAAAAGATGCTAAGAACAGAATAAATTTCTCCAGTTTTTTTTTTTTTTTTAAATCAAGCCTTAAGGTACTCTTGTTAGATATTTTAGGCCCACAAAATATGAAAATGAAGCTAGTTAACATTCTGTTTCAACATTCCCAAAAAAGAAACATCTCAAAGTGAAATGGTCACACCATCTGTTTGAGACATACCAATTTTGTTTAATAAAAGACACAGTTTTGGATATTCTCTTAGCAGTATTACTTATATGAACTAACTATGACTTTCTCACATGTGGAAATCAGTACTATCTGGCATGTTTGGAAATTAAATGGATTTATATGTGTGAGACTCTTAAGCTGGAACCTGGAACATAGTAAGCACACTCAATAATGGTGCTTTATTTCCTGTGCCCTCAGTTTTTGAAATGGTGCCAGCAAAATAGGCATTAAATCAATATTGGATG
>PVKA01049393.1:0-13266 GCA_004027165.1 Ctenomys sociabilis | reverse complement strand
TGTGTGTCGGTGTGTGTGTATGTCTGTGTGTGTGTGTGTGTGTGTCCCTGCATGTGGCATTTCTCAACACATCCAGGTGAAATCTTTAAAACAGAGCAAACTCAGGCAACTTAATAAAAATGCCAAGTTGGGCAAATTAAGTAAATAGGAAAAAAAGAAAAGCTGTAGCACCGCAGGACTGCTGCAAACTTTCTATGCACCCACGCTCCAGAGATGCATCTCCTGTTTGTGCTCATTTCGAGGGTTTCCAAAACTCCCCAGGACTTCCTTTTTGGCCGTCTGACTGCCCAGCAGCTAAGGAAGCAGCTCAGGCACTTGGAGAACAGTGACAGTGGTGCGCATACTGCCCACTGGGGTCCAGAATTGCTCAGAAAGCTAGGCTGGGCTGAGCTTTGCAGCGCGCAAGGCAGCTGGCGAAATCCAAGCGTGCCGTTCGCTCACCGCCTCCCTGGGTAAAGTCGGTTCATGGACCTCACTGCTGCTGGGCGAGGTCATTCGCAGGAAGGGTCCCCGGCTCGTCGCGGTGCCAGCAAATGATTCTTCCAACCTGAAAGGTACCTGGGACAAGCACCGCTAGGGTCTCTAAAACTGGGGAATTAATTTTAGGAACGAATGGAAGTTAAGAGCAGAATATTTATGGGGGGACAGAAAGCTTCTGCCCAAGAGAGCTGTTTGATAGAGCAAAACCATGTGGTAAGGTGGGTCCAAGGTGGCGGAGAACGTGGGAACTCGCTTAGGTGGTCATGACGTGGGACAAAGCCATGGCCAACCGGTGAGATTACCAGCACCCCTGCTCAGGTGAAATTTTGATTAAATCCAGGACCCAAAGGGGAATCGAGTCACATAAGCAGGCATGAATATAGGACAGGAGATTATCCAGTAGACAGCCGGTAGCAGTTGGATTACCTCCTCTTCCCAGCTTCCTCAAGGAGATGCTCAATCCTAATCCCAGATGCCCATCTTTGCAGAGCCCAGCGTTTGCTGCACCTTTGGTCTCTAGGCCTGGCCCACGATGGGAGCGTCCATCTCTCTCGCTGTTGCAGTGGATCTTGTCTTCTCGGCTGTCTCCCCGGGGGCCCAGCGCTGTCAGACTGCCTGTAATGTTTCTGTCTAATCCATCTCCCCACAACATTTTGATAATGCATGATTTTTGGAACATCCAGGGGTCACTGCTGGCCACAAAGGCGGAGTCTCATGGTGACTAATGCCAGTGCTTATGCTGATTATCTGTCATCTTCATCTCCTCTGTGGACATGAAAAGTTGCAAGAACCAGAGGGGGAACCAGGGAGACAGCTCAGTGGAATAAGCACTGAACCTGGCAAGCATAAGGTTCAGAGTTCAATCCCTGGTACCACAAAGAAAAAAAAAAAAAAAACAGGAAAAGGGGGAAATGAAGGGAGGAAAAGAGACAGAAGTAGATTCATGTTGGAAAGGCCGAGACAGAAGCTTCAGCCTTTCCAAGATGTGCACAGGAGCAGGTGGTCAGAGGCCAAGGCTACCTCTGCCCTCACGCAGGAGGAGCGGGGCGGTGTTTCCTCATGGCTTAAGTTTCTGGGTTTGTGAAGTTCTGAACCTACACGTAGCCCTGTTTTTAGAGAGGTTAACAATTAATTCTACCCACCACCCACTTGTCTGTCTGTCTGTGTATCTATCTAATACATCTTCTGTCTGTCTTGCCTTCTGTCTACCTATCATCCACAAATCACCTCTCTATCTTCTGTAGCTATGTATTTACCCTCTCTTCCCTAGTCATCTTCTATCTAAATATCTATCATTTATATATCATCTGCCCATTTATATATCTATTATTTATATATGCATCAGCTCTCTTCTCTGTATCGGCTACCTTCTGTCATCTATTTATCGATCTCTATCTACTTCTACCTACCTACCTATCTGTCCATCCATCATCTGTCTGTCTGTCTACCTTGTATATCTGTCCATGCGTCCTTGCATCCATTGCTATCTCTTTCCCTTTGTCTGGCTTCTGTCCAGCCTTCGTCCTGCGCTTATGGCTGGCGACACATAAATTTCTGTGACCTCCAGGTATCTTCTAACTGTGCATCTACCGTGGCCAGTCAGTGCTTAGCATTTCCTGATTCATTTCATCCTTTCAACCTTACACCCGTCCATCCTTGTTTCTACGCACCTGTCCGTTTCTCAGTACTTGTGCATATAATGAAATGCAAATCCTGGGCTGACCAAATAGCTCAGTGGATTACAGCCCCTGCAAGCAGGCTCCGGGACTGGGGTTTCAAAACCCCGCGCCTGCCATGCTGGCCTCGCCTCCATGGAAGTGCTGAGATGGAGATTGAGACTGGGCGTGGTGGCTTGGGCCTGTAATCCCAGCTCTTGGGAGGCTGTGAACAGGGGGATCACGAGGAGTGCAAGCTAGTAGAGAGACCCTGAACACCCTGTAGACCCTAAGCCTAAAATAAATACATAAATAAATAAATCTCTACACACACACACACACACACACACACATATATATATATACTATAACAAATTACTTAATTATGCACCGTAAGTAATTTGTTACGGAGGAGGAGGAGATGGAGAAGGAGGAAGAGACGATGGAAATGGAGGAGGAGGACATGGAGGTGGAGGAGGAGGTAGAGGAGGAGGAAGTGGAGGAGGAGGAAATAGAGGATGAGATGGAGGAGGAGGACATGGAGGAGGAGGAGTTGAAGGAGGAGGAAATAGAGGATGAGATGGAGGAGGAGGACATGGAAGAGGAGGAGGTGGAGGAGGAGGAGGAGAAAGAGGAGGAAGGCAAAGAGGACAAGGAAGAAGGAGGTCACACTTCTGCCCTCCTGCTCCCGTGGCCCCGTCCCGTGGCCCACCCCAGGCTCAACCCCCACCCGCCTCCTCTCCTCTCTCCCTGCCCTGGGCCCGAAGCACCTCGCCTCCCCCCGTGCGGCTCCCCTGAGTCCCTGCTGCCCTCTCCCTGGCACGAGCGACGCTGTTCCCTGCGCTCCAGCAGCAGCCTCAGGGCCGTCCTCGCTGTGCGAACGTCCGGTCAGGCCCAGCGCCTGGAGCAGGTTCAACGCCCACGCACACATCCACATCCTGGCGCCTTCGTGCACAGATCAATTTCTGTGCACACAGACCTCTGCCTTGACCTACATTTTCTCTTTTGAAATTTTAAGACAGGATGTCACTGGGCTGGCCACGCTGGGCTGCAACTGTCTATAATCTGCAGCCTGAACCCCCCAGAGAGCTGGGATTACAGGTGTGCACCACACTCTGGGCAAGGAGCCGCGCACGAGGCTGGTGGTCACACTGTTTGCTCAATGCTTTGAAAATCAAGTGTGCTACTCTAGTGGCCCCTGCCCTACTGGGACGATTTCCAAAGGACCAGGTAAAAACACCCTTGACGGGAATTCCCAAATCCAGCCACGTGCCACGAGGGCTGCCCACGGCAGGGACGCCACCCCGCTCTGCATCCCCAGCCTTGCAGAAATGAGCCACGGAAATCTGCCTCAGGCTTTGCAAAAACCGTGCATAAGCACAAGACTGAGGTGAAAACCCACCCAAGAAATGAAGCTCTGCAGAGGTTTAATCTTCCTTCGGAGAGACGTCATCATTCTGAACAGCTCGTCCTCTTTGTATTTTTAACTCAGAGAATTCAAATGAAGACGTCATATTAAAAAATAGATCGGATCCGTGTGTGCAAGCGTCCTGTTGTCTCACTGGTGTAAGAACCTGAAAGAGAAAATCAAGGCTGAAAAGGAACAAAGGAGAAGGAATCGTTCAAGGGAAAAATTATTGGAATGAAGGGGACAGGAGAGGCAGGGAGACACACAGGAAAGACACAGATCCACGGATGTACGCGGGGCGCTTGGGTAACCGTGCTATGCCTTTCTGCTGGTCTTTGGAAGGGAGCGGTTCATGCTTTTCTTTTTCTCTGTTTTTCATTTTTTCCTCTTTCTTCTTAGTATCTTACAACTTTTTTTCTTTCTCTTGCTCATGGTGCATGGGTATATCTGATAATCTATATATCAGATTCTATATATATCTATATATATATAATCTATATTCTATATATATATAATCTATATTCAGAGTTGAAGAAACACTGGTGCAATACAACCCGTAGTGTTGAGCTCATATTAGTTCTGCTTAGTGAAATTCTGTGTCATTTCTAATTTTTTTTTTTATTATGAATGTCTTCTCTCTTAAAAAAGAAAAGCATATTCCAGTTACTGGGATCCAAATGACGGAAGAGATGTGTTTGTGTTTCAAATCTCAGATGGGTTTTTGTTTTGTTTATTTACTAAGTAAGACACTTTAAGATGCATTTGAGAAATCAGTCATGGCTTTTGGTACTAAACTGAATCAGTATCTTTTTTTTAATTTTCTTTCTTTTTTTTTTTTTTTTTTTTTTTTTTTTTTTTTTTTTTTTTTTTTTTTTTTTTTTTTTTTTTGTATTTCAGGGCAGGGCCTACAAGATGTTCAGGGTCTCACTACCAGATCAGACTCATAGTGCTCTGCCTGTTTACAGCCTCCCAAGAGCTGGGATTATAGCCGTGCACTACCCCACCCAGTCTCAATCCCTGCACCACCATGCCCAGTCTCAATCCCGTCTCTGCGCTCCCCAGAGATGCGGCCAGCACGGCAGGCCCAGGGATCAAACCCCCGGCCCCTACACCAGCTTGCAGGTGCTTTAATCCACTGAGCTATTTTGCAGCCCACCCCCCCTTTTTTTTCTCTTATGTAGCATATAAATAGGTGGATGTAAATCAAATGCTCAGGAAAAATGTTCAGCTGGAGTTTAAGCTGTTGCAGCTGACACAGCTGAAAGAAGCTCCAGTCCTGCTGGAGGTGCCGCAGGCATTTCCGATCTCTAACACTGAAGAAGGAATTTTAGGAACCGTGGAGGCAAAGAATGGAATATACACATTGGGTGAAAGAAACCTTAAGGGAGACAGACAGACAGAGATAGAGACAGAGACAGACAGAGACAGAGACAGATGGACACAGAGACAGACAGAGACAGAGACAGACAGAGACAGATGGACACAGAGACAAAGACAGAGACAGACAGACAGAGACAGATACAGACAGATGGACACAGAGACAGAGAGAGACAGAGACAGACAGAGACAGAGACAGACAAACAGACACAGAAACAGAGACAGATGGATACAGAGACAGACAGAGAAAGACAGACTGAGACAGAGACAGAGAGTCAGAGACACAGACAGAGACAGAGACAGAGAGACAGAGACAAAGACAGACAGAGACAGACAGACAGAGACAGATACAGACAGATGGACACAGAGACAGAGAGAGACAGAGACAGACAGACAGAGACAGAGACAGACAAACAGACACAGAGACAGAGATAGATGGATACCGAGACAGACAGAGAAAGACACACTGAGACAGAGACAGACAGAGAGATAGAGACACAGACAAACAGAGACAGAGACAGACAGACAGAGACAAAGACAGACAGACACAGACAGAGACAGATACAGACAGATGGACACAGAGACAGAGAGAGACAGAGACAGAGACAGACAGACAGAGACAGAAACAGACAAACAGACACAGAGACAGAGGCAGAGACAGATGGATGCAGAGACAGACAGAGAAAGACAGAGACTGAGACAGACAGACAGACAGAGACAGACAGACAAACAGACACAGACCGATAGACAGAGACAGACAGACAGAGACAAAGACAGACAGAGACAGACAGACAGAGACAGATACAGACAGATGGATACAGAGACAGAGAGAGACAGACAGAGACAGAAAGACAAACAGACACAGAGACAGAGACAGAGACAGAGACAGATTGATACAGACACAGACAGAGAAAGACAGACAGAGACAGAGACAGACAGAGAGACAAAGACAGACAAACAGAGACAGAGACAGACAGACAGAGACAGAGACAGATGGACAGACAGAGACAGAGTCAGAGAAAGACAAGGACAAACAGACAGACAGAGACAGACAGATGGACACAGAGACAGAGACAGATACAGAGACAGAAACAGAGACAGACAGACAGACAGACAGGGTCCTAAGTGGGCTGCCACGGACCCACTTTTTCTGGTGATCTCTACACAGATAATCCAGGAGGTAACACAGACCCAAGCTGGGGCAGATGGGGAATCACAAGGGGGGCGGGAGATGGGCTGAAGCTGTGGTCAAAGCATCACCGCGTTACCAATACAAATGCTGGGCTAAAATTGATTCAGTTGGAATCAGAGGGGGAAACAGTCACATCGAAGGGGACAGGAAAACCAGGATTCTTTCCTTTTCTTTTTTAGTGGAATGGGGCCTTGAACTCAGACCCCTGTGCTCGCCAGGGAAGCACTCATCCCACCGAGCCAGCCCCAGGGTCTCTTCCTCTAGGGCTTTGGCGCCTGCTTCTTCCTGGCTTTGCAAGGTCATCAGCGCCTATTTAGAATTTCAGTTCCCATTGTTTATCCTTAAGAAGTCTGGGGCTGCACCTATTTAATCTTTTGTCCAGATGGCTCAGGAGAAAAAGGAGCGCTTCCCTGGCAAGCCCAAGGGCCTGAGTTCAATCCCCGCTTCCACCAAAAAAGAAAAAAATTATTTTGCCCTGAGGCCCGGCCCACCGGTGCCCCCCAGAGTCGTAAGCCGCCCCCTCCTGTGCTGGCCCTGACTGAGGGCCAGGAATGTTTATCTTCCTCCAACTGGGCTCCCTGCAGGATCATGACCCCCCGGACACCTCCCTGAGAGATTCCGGGACACCGCTGCAGCACAACTCAGAATATAGACATGTTGGAGGCAGCCTCGCTTTTCCTCTTGCAGATGAATGGAGAAAAAAAAAAAAATGTTTGCACAAAAGCGATTCCACAGTGCTGCTTCAAGAGAAGATAAAGCTTAACATGAAACCAAGATGAGCCTGTGTCACGGGTAAGAGAACCCAGGGGCCTCAAGACCGTAATATTAACTGAAATAGATCACACACAGGAACTTAAACATCCCACGCTGTCTTTGCAAGTCAAACTCATTTATTAATAAATAAAAAGCAAATAAAAGATAGATCATACAGGGAGACGACGGGAGAAGCCGTGGAAACGGATTAGAAAAAAATTTAAAGAACCAATATGTGTTAATTGCACGAGCCAGCTCCCCGCCAGGAGTCGGACAAGTGTATGCCAACGTTTGCTTTTCCAAGAGAGCCCAGCACAGGAGGCAGGAAGCCAGAGCCCAAGCCGCTGGTCCTGCTGCAGCCCGGGGGCAGGGCTGTGTGGCATCAGCAGCGCTGTTCTGCGTCCAGCGCTTGCGCTGGAAGACACAAGCGGATTAATAATCTGCGGATGCAAGAGCCAACCAGCACAGAGAAAAGAGCAGCCGACGCTGGACACGCACTGTCAACAGGGAACCTGGGCCAGCTTCCAAGAGACACTGACACAATCAGAGCGGGAGATCAGTGTTTTTGTAAGAGATTAAGGCTGCAGAGGCAAAAAGAAAACAAGACAATAAAGTTCGGGCAGAAAACGGGGACACGACAAGGGTGCATTTCCTGGGTCTTTAAGGGTCTTGGCATCTTCCGGCGGCAGCTGCAAATTGCAGCCCCACTTGGCAGCCTGGGGAGAGCATTTCCTTTGCTTTAAAGAGCCTTTCACTATGCTTTTCTTTTTCCTTTCCTTTTTAGTAGCTCAGGGCTCCTTGGAAGGAATGAACCAAGCAAAGGTTTACTGCTGTGCTAAGACCCCTGCAGAGAGAAGCCGGCTGTAAACCCAGGTCCTTTGTCTCCAAAGGATTTAAACCAGAGTTCCTGGGTGGAGAGTTTTAACCCTCCAGTTGCCAACATCAGTGTGTGTGTGTGTGTGTGTGTGTGTGTGTGTGTGTGTGTGTGTGTGTGTGTAACACAAGCCCTCCCTGGATGGGGTCCAAGGAAAGCAAGACGAAGGCTTGCAGCCGTGATGAGATCTGTATTAGGATGTAATCCTAATCCTAGTCTAATCCCCTAGTCTATACACACACAGGACTCTCTGGCTGCTGCACAGCCAGCTCTGGATTTGGTGAGTTTGCTGAGTGTTTTGCGGGCCAGTAGGTGTGGGTTCACAGAAGGGCAGCATGCCACCGACCCAATCCCATGCTGACGGCGTGGCAAGTGCCAAACGCACCAGGGACACCAAAGCAGGACTGAACTGAGGGGTGAGCGTCCCAGCGGTGTGACTTGGAGGCCCCAGGACCGGGTCCCTTGTCGTCGGACTCTCGCGTCCTTTTCCAAACCTGCTGGCTGCTGAGACCGAAGCTGCTTTCCTCTGCCATGACAGTCCTGCCTTGGAGTCAGTGGCCACGAGTGCCGCCCTGGGAAGCCAGAGGCAGAGTAATCCCTTCGTGTCCCACGAGGCCTCGCTCCGGTATCTTCTCCCTGGCATTTGCCAGGTGATGGAAGCTGGCAACAAGACCCCCTGCACAGCCTTGTCGACAGCCACTGGCAGGCCCGAGGGTCGTGGGTTTGTGTCTGGGTGCGGGCCAAGACCCAATTCCAGCACCCAAGTTATCCAAGTGCCCCTCATATTGATCAGCCCACAGGGGATGAAAATGCACATTTGAGAACCATCCGAATTGTATCATCTTAAAGAAAGCGTTGTGGACAACCAACCTTAAAATCTGGAGCCATTCTTCATTTTTAAGCTCAAAGAATAATGCTTTCTTTTCAGTTGGCCAAGCAATGGCCGTGACTCATCCACGTGGCTGACACTGGCAAAGGATCTACAAACTGTGGTAGAGGGTTATAGGATAAACCCTGAGGGGAGTTCACTGACCTTGTCAGATACAAAAGTTACAATTTTTGTTATATAGGTCTTGCTTTATCATGGTCTTACCCATCCAGCCTAAAAGTGTAAAAACAAGGTATAAAAATTCAAGCCATATTTATATGCTGAGCTGTGAAAGGCTCAAGTTAACAACTTCTGACTTTGCCAGTCTTACGGATTACCACTACTATTATGGACTACTGGATTACATTGGATTACTTTGCTGGATTCACGCACCTACAAGACTTGAATGGCAATAGAACATCCGTCTCTGACAAAACTAAAGGAGAAGAGGGGATATAAATGAAGGTCCATTTTGTAGTGAAAAAAAAAAATGTATATAATCTGTACATATGAAATAGGATAGATATATAGCTACTTTTTCTTAGTTCAGTGAAAAAAAAGATCTATACCAATAGTGTTTAGACAGGATATCATGTCTGTATCTTGTACTGTAAGCCACCTACAAAGACAACCAAATGCAAGGTATTATTATTTTTTTTTTTTTTTTTTTTTTTTTTTTTTTTTTTTTTTTTTTTTTTTTTTTTTTTTTTTTTTTTTTTTTTTTTTTTGCGGAACCGGGGATTTGAACTCAGGCCCTTGCACTTGCCAGGGAAGTGCTTATTCCACTGAGCCATCTCCTCAGCCCAAGGTATTATTTATTGTAACTGTTCTACTAATCTGTTTTCAAACTGTCTCACTGGGGTCAGGCAAATAGCTCAGCAGATTAAAGCACCTGCAAGCAGGCACAGGAACTTGAGATTCGATCCCGGTCTGCTGTGCTGACCCCACACTCAAGCCGTGCTGAGATGGGATTGAGACAGGGTGTGGTGGAGCTTGCCTGTAATCCCAGCTCTTCAGAGGCTGTAAAGAGGCGGATCACTATGAGTCTGACCTAGAAGTGAGACCCTGAACACCCTGCACACACACACACACACATGAGAGAGAGACAGAGAAAGAGGGAGAGACATATAGAGACAGACAGACAGACAGGCAGGCACACAGAGAGACAGAGACAGAGACACAGACAGAGACAGAGACAGAGACAGAGACAGAGACAGAGACAGAGAGAAACACTCACCCAGAAGTGGATACACATAGCCTTCAATTTTTCTATGTTAAGCGCTTGCCTGGCAAGTACAAGGGATTGAGTTCTATCCCTTGTTCCACCAATAAATAAATAAATAAATTAATTAATTAATTAATTTCTCTGTGTCACACTTCATTTTCTCCTTCGTATTTGGGAATGATCTCTGCACTTCCTGTCATCTTTTCTTTTATTCCTTTACTTATATAAAAGAAACTGTGATACTTAAGCTTTTCTAGAAAAAAAAAAAAATACCACACATTATAGATGGAATTATTATGCCTGACTCAAAACATTACATTTTTGGCTGAACACATCATTAGTATTTTCTATTTCTTTTCTTTTCTTAGTTTTTCAACCCGGGTTTTTTTGTTTGTTTGTTTGTTTGTTTGTTTTTTAATCCTAATTTTAGCACTGGTATTCACTAGTCCTCCCCAGTCTTCCATTTTCCTATATACATTACTATATCACCATCAAAATGAAAAGCACGTGCGTGTCAGTGCACAATGTTCCAACCACACAATTCTTCTCCTAATTTTGCTGTACAGTAGCCAAACCACCTGCCCTGCTCACTGTTTTATGGATTTTCAAGAAGTATTAATCTGAATTGTTTATTGTGGATTTTTCACTGTTTTGCAGGATTTTCAAGTACCGTACAGTAGTAGGAGTAGGCTGTTAAAATGATGTAGGTTTATGAGCTTAGGAAATGGTTGAGGGCATTAGAAGAGTTTTTAAAGTGTGGGCAAGGCTTCTACGAGTACAGGAAGGGTCTGTAAAGCATCACAATACCTACAAATACTAAAATAGTTATAATGTCGCTACTTGGGTGGTTTTCATTTATTGCCCAAGAGCCTAGAACGAACCTCCACAATAAGGAGAACCATGGTGTTAACTCTCATGTCCAAATGATCTTATTAAATAACTGTAAGAGCACCATTATTTCCACTTTCTTCTTTTAAGTATAATTTGATTTCCAAGTTTCCTCTTTATATTTCTCGATAGTTGAGTGGCTACACTTTCTTTTTGTGTGTGTGTGTTTTTGAGACAGGGTCTCGCTATGCAGTTCAGGCTGGCCTTAAGCTCACTTTGTAGCTCAGGCTGATCTAGAACTCACAGCAATCCTCCTGCCTCAGCCTCCCGAATGGTAGGACCACAAGCATGCGCCACCACGCCCGGCTTACGCGTTTCTTTTTTATTATTTGGGGGGATTTCTGGTCCCAGGAACCAAACTCAGGACCTTGTGCTTGCCAGGCAGGCACTTGTGCCCCTCAGCCCCACCTGTCAGGATTTAAAAATGTATATAGCTTAGATCATTTTCCTTTATTCAAAAGCAGGCTAAAATTCAGCTTTGCATACTTTTTTTTTTTTTTTTTTTTTTGGCAGAACCAGGGATTGAACTCAGACCCTTGTACTTGCCAGGGAAGAGATTATTCCACTGAGCCATCTCCTCGGCCTTCAGCTTGCATATTAATAAAAGTAAGGCCTACATTCCTTTAGAGAGACAGGCACTAATTTTTTAATAATATCAAGTCAACAAGAGCTGAAGGTCTACATGTTGAAAATAAGGTAGGAACAAAAACCTGACATGTTTTTGGAGAGTAGAAGCCACGAGGCGGGCACTGCTGGCGTCCTTCGCTTGACTGTCATGCAATTCTAGCAGCTTACGCCAGTTAATTCTCGGCATCAGTTTACTAATTAAACTTTGTTAAAGGATCCGTTTCATGTTCGCTGGCCTACTTTGATTGTTTTTTTTTCTAACGCCAGGATTTCTCTGTGTATAATTGAAGCACTGAGATTTAATGTGGATGACACCATTTGGAAGCCTAATTGGTTTTTTTAATTGGGCTACCAGGAACCAGGAGCGAATTGAAACTCCTAATTGAGACTCTGGCTGCAGGAACAGTTTTAGCTCCTGAAAACCTGGGGACTAGAAATTATCGATCGCTTTGAGAGTCACAGTTCAGAAAGGGAATCAGTTCCACCAAATACATCTTTCCCCTTCGTAACTCCATAACATGGACCCTTATTTACAGCACTTGGAAAATGGCATTACCGTTGTAGGCAGCTGAGTTAGGTAGAAATACTACAGGCAGTGAGGCAGGGCTCACCTCCATGGAGCTAAGCATCTGGGATTGGGATTGAGCAGCACCTTGAGGAAGTTGGGAATAAATGACATAGCATAATTTAATCTATCTCACAGTAAAAATCTAAGTTCACAAATATTGGATTACAATTTGTTTATACCCTTTTAGCTGTGCAAACATAAATTTATAAAATTCAGGTGGTTGTCAATGCAGATGAATTCTCTTTCAGTATGTTCTAAAAGGGTAACATCTTTTTTTGTTTTTTTTTGTGGTACCTTGATTGAGCTTAGAACCTTGTGCTTGCCAGGCAAGTGCGTATTCTAATGAGCTTTCTCCCCAGCCCGCAGGACAACACCTTGATTAATTATTTCTTGTAGGACTTTAGTATAGCCAGCTAGGAAAAAGTATATCATCAAATAATAAATATAGCAAGGGGATTTTTTTTCTTTATCAATTTTTTTTGTGGCAGCGATTGAAATTTAACCATCATTACGAGCATGACAAGTAATTTCTACACCAGCGTTAGCTGTAATTATTTTTACTTTGTCCATTCATCTGAAGGAAACATTTCAATAAGATACACTAAATTTATAGTTTCCTCCTTTTCTGCAGCCATTGTGATCTGTCAATTTCTCTTACACTGGAGAAATAAGAAATTAAATAAGATACATTGTTTTGGGGTTTGCTAGGAAAGCACAATGAAGGGGTGTTAATTAACTAACTATATGAGCATAGAACAGGAGGTGTTATTCTGATATTTCCCAAAAGAATAAAAACAACATCTTTGCCACGCCATTCTTGAATGGGATGCAAATGTGTGTGGTGGCAGAAATTCATTTTAATTGTCACGCAGCAGAAGGGCTTCACTGATTGAGTACTGGGTTCAAAAGTACATCAGAAAAACTTAAGAAGGCTTCTTATCTTATGCTTTGTTGTAAGTCTTTGCCAGAGATTCAAACGAAAGTGGAGACTTATTTATTTATTTATTTCGGTACACGGTCTTGCTACATAGTTCAGACTCATAGAGATCCACCTGTCTCATCCTCCCCAGCACTGGGATTACAGACGTGTACCACTATGCCTGGTTCTGGGGCCAGTACAGCATGTCGTACCAGGGATTGAACTCAGGTCGTTGTGCTTGCCAGGCAGGTGCTTAGGCCACCCCAGCTATCTCCCCAGCCCCTATATGCAGAACAGTAAGCTAAAAGGGAAAACAATGAAAGAGGAAGATGGGGGAGGGAGAGAGAAAGGAAGAAAGGAAGAAGGAAAGAAGGAAGGAAGGAGGGAGGGAGGGAGGGAGGGAGGGAGGGAGGAAGAGAAAGAAAGAGAGAA
>PVKA01049391.1:0-13267 GCA_004027165.1 Ctenomys sociabilis | reverse complement strand
ACTCATAAGTGAAATAAACCAGACACACATGTGTAAATATCGTATAGTCTCCCTAGTATAACAAGCAAAAAGCAGAAATACAAAAGGAAATGTATAACAAGTAAAATCAATTGAGTCAGATAAGGCAAAGTGAATGGCATATGCTCCAGGATACTAATCAGCTTTTCTTCTGGATGGTTAACAACCTAAGATCCCAAGTTAGAGTTGGAGAAATAGAAGAGCCACAAGGCCAGCCAACATTTTGGACCTTGCATTTGCCTTTTGTAATTGCTTGCTGTACTTAGTGGTTCCTTTCTGTTTCTCTTCTTAAAGTTGTGGTCATTAGGGTGTCTTTCTATAATGTCAGTCAGAAAATATAATGAAAAGGAGGAGGAAAAAAGTTAAAGTTTAATGAAAGGAAAAGTTAATATTTAATTGTTTAATCAATCTTTCATACCTATCTCTAGTAATCTGAGTGACAAATTGGAAGGCAAAAATATATAATATCACTACCACTATTAATTATCCATTCTTGTTTTAAAATTTTGTACTATTTTATTGTTTTGTTTCTTTGTTTTTGTCCTTATTCTTATTGTTCATGTTTTTTCTTCTTTAAAATAAAAATCAACAAACTTATCTTTGGTAAAGTGGGCAAATATGCTCATTGGAAGAAAAATAGCCTCTTAATAAATGATGCTTGGAAAAGCTGTCTTTCCACATGCTGAAAACTAAAACTAGATCCATGATTATCACCACACACAAAGCTTCACTCAAAACGGATCAAAGATTTAAATATTAAAACAGAACCTTTAAATATTCTGAAGGAAAGTGTAGATAAAAATCTTAAAGACACAGAGGGAGGTAGAGAGTTCATGGTGGAAAACAAAACTGCACACAAAATATTTTGAAGAATAAAATATGGGGGTCACATTTTTTTCTGCACTTCAAAGCAAATCCCTAACAGAGTGAAATGGAAATCCACAAACTGAAAAAAAAGGGATAGCTGCCTCTCCCTCAGTAAAAAGGCATTCTATTTAGAGAACACAAAGTATTAAACTCAGAAGCTCCAAATTCAGAGACACAATCCAAAAATGGGCATCTGAGCTGAATAAACACCTCTCAGAGGAAGAAATACAAATAGAAGTAAATAGATGAAAAATGTTCATTTTTTATTTGTCATTTGAGAAATGTAAATTAAAACAACAGTGAGATTCCATTTCACCCTAGAAAGAATGGCTAACATCAAGACGTCATCCAACAACAAATGCTAGATGGGATGCAGCGGAGAAGTAACCGTTCTACACTGCTGGTGCAAGTGCAGACTGGTGCAACCACTATTTAAATCAGTGTGGAGATTCATTAAAAATCTGATATTTGAGGCACACTTAAGCTAGCAGTGCCTTATGGCTATTTTTCCAGAAGAACTGAAAGCTTCATATAACAGTGATATATGTTCACCCTTGTTTATAGCAGAGCAATTTCTCACAGCTAAATCCTGGAAACAGCACAGATGCCAATCATATGAAGAATGGGTATAGAAGATGTGGTATTTTCAGGCAATAGTGTACTATTCAGCTATAAGAAGGATAAATTTGAGTCTTTTCTTCTGTAAATGGATGCAAGTAGAGAGCATACTCTTAAGTGAAACAAACCAGAGCCGCATGTGCAAACATCGTATTGTCTCCTTACTGTGAGAACCTGAAAGTGAAAATGGAATTTGAAGGATATAATAGATAGTGGAAAAGGGAATGAATTAATTGAAAAGGAAAGAGTTACTGTGTTGAAGAGAAGAAGAGGAGAGGAAGTGGAGGAAAGAGATTTATGTATGTAAGCAGGATGACTTGGATAACTGTACTATGCAATTCTGCTTGTATATGGAAAGGAGCAAATAATACTTAATTTCTTTTGTGTCCTAATTTAAACTGCTTGTATATTTTCTCTTCTTTTTTTTAATTTTTTTTTTACTGAAGTACAAATATCAATGAGACAGCCTTAAGATACCTTGACAAGATGGATTTGATAAATTAATACATTGCAAACTGTTTTCATAATGTTTTGGTATCATAGAAGGTGCATATATGATATTATACTTACAGACATTGTTATACTGTATGTCTCTTATCAGTAAATAAAGAGAGTAGCTGTTTGCGTATCTTATTTTTTATACCTGAATTACATCAAAGATTCAATAATTAATACTTGCTACCTTGTTATTTTCCTAGTGGCTGTCCATAGTACTAGAACCTGACATAATATCCTGTCCAACCACCATTAGTGCAAATCTTGCCACTCATAGGATTATGTAGAAGCACAGCATTATCTATCCCAACTGTACTGTCCATACACCCACATCATAATTCTTCCTTTCTATACCCTTTTCTTTATCTACAACTGTCAGAAATGGGCACTCCATTGTCATTCAACTAACTTAGGTGCTTGAACTCGACAACACAATCCAACACAGTCCAGCATTCCACAATAATAGTGAGTTATCCAAAGAAGTTGTCGACCATAGCCATTTACAGCTCAGCTTAATATTATGGCCCCGCGATGTATACTTCAGTTTTATACTTTTCTGCTGGATGGCTAAGACATAGATAGAGCAAGACTTATATACCAACACATATACTTTATGTTTCTTATGTGGTCGGTGAAGTCCCCTTAGGGTTTATCTTGTAGTCCTGTACATTATTCTGTAGTTCCTTTGTGTCATCCATGTGGATGAGTCACGGCCAATGCTTGACCAGTTTGCTCTCTGTGAGTTCTTGAGAGAAAGTTTTCTCTCCATGTGACTCTCCCCAGGCACACTATAGAACTTCAATCTCTTTCCTCTGTGGCTCCATAATCTCCTTGTTCAGAAAATTTGGAGCTCCACTGAGTTTCATGATGTTGCAGTACAGGTTCTCCTATGTCCTGAGTCTTCGCTGACCTTGAAAGGCTAGGGCCAAAATGTTGGCTGTCCTTGTGGCTCTTCTTAATTCCTTATATATTTCCTTCTTCTTCCAGTTTTACATGCATATATCTTGTAATATGAATGACTGGTTGGATGGCAGCATTAAATATTTCAACAAATACTATGAAATTCATATTACTTTGTTAAGTGAAAATCTGTATCACTTATGATTTTTCCCTTTAATTCTAATTTATACTCTTAAAATTTTTTTAAAATGGTAAAAAAGATGTCTTTCATTGCATCCCACCCATTCTGATATATTGTATTTGCAATTTCATTTGACTGTAAATATTGTTTAATTTCTTCTTTAAGTTCATCTGTGACCCATTGATTTTATTTTTAAATGTATATTTGTATTTTAGGGAAGGGTCTACAGAGTGTTCATGGTCTCACTCCTAGATTGGACTCGTAGTGATCCACTTGTTTACAGCCTCCCAAGAGCTGGGATTACAGGTGCACACCACCATGCCCAGAGCCCATTGATTTTTAAGTTTCTACATATTAATTGAACTTTTTGCTGTTTATTTTTCAATAATTTCCATTTTCATTGCAATATGGTCAGATAATATGTATGTGATAGTTTTGATTCCTTTATATTTACTGAAGCATGTTATATGTGCTAGTATGTGGTTTATTTTGGGGAACATCCTGTTTGCAGTTGAGAAAAATGCAATTTTTTTTAGTGTATTTAGTAAAGGGTCTACAGAGTTTCAATACACAGATTGGATTCAGTAATTCTGTTTTCATCCACACAAGCAGTGGGATTACAGGCCCACGACACCATGCCCACTCTCAATCGCCCTCTCAATGCACCTTGGAATGTGGGGCTGGCACAGCACATTGCCAGGGATCAAATCCCAATCTCTGTGTCTGACTACATAGGTGCTGTAATCCACCCAGCTATCTGGCTGGCCTGAAGAATATATTTTGATACTATTAGGTGGATCATTCTTTAAATGTCTACTAACTCTATTTCAAGTTTGATTTAGTTGCATTGTATCTTTGCTGACCTTTTGCCTAGTTAATCTTTTTATTTATAATGTGGTGTGAAAGTCCTCCAGTACAATTGTTTATTCATTATTTGATTTTTCATGTCTTTATCATTTTTTACTTTTCTAACTAGTTATTAACTTTATTGAAAATCAATAATCGTTATATAGCAAATTAAGAATTGTAGACAGATACTGAAATGTGAAAGATTAATTTAAAAAATACTTCTGAAAAGAATACATAGCATGAGATTAATAATAGATTGTACATTGTAAAAATTAGTTACAAATGTAAATGCATATAATGATAAAGCTTTCTAAAACAAACATGAAGATGAAATAGTTTACAGATCAGTGAAATATAGTTCTTTCTATGCCAAAATCAAGGAACTTATATTCATTTAATTATAATTCTCAAAGCAGAATGGGGTAAGCAATAAATATTAAAAATTAAAAATTTCTGAATTTAGTTAAAATTGTAGAGCCACATTTCCAAGAAAAATGAACCTTTTGTAGAAGAAATATGAATAAAACCACACAAGATACATAAAAATCAAATTGTCCAAAACTAATGGTAAAGAAAAAAAAATCAATGAAGCATATACATGGAAAAAATACTAGCCATGGAAGAACAAAATTAAATAGCATTTTATTCCACATTAGAAAAAAGGAGGAAGTAGGTAAGAAACTAGACTTATTTATTGAAAGGACTGTAAAAAAAGATCTGTCCTCTTTGAATTTTATGCTTGGCAAACAACTTTGAACACTAAAAGTAAACTATTTTCCAGTTATATAAGCTTGAGATATTCTAATACCTCCAGATGTAGCATATAGAAAATAACAAAGACCATAACTTAGAAGGCAAGAGAAGTTGTTGCATGTTCCTGGATAAAGAATAAAGAGCTCTCAAAATGGTATTATGTAAAATATAATTATATTAGACAAACCCATTTAAAGGTCATGGAAGATTTCCACCAAACAGTACCAATGTTTGCAGAAGACAGAGGCATTGACTCTCTCATGAGCAAATAAAGCTTCAGGGCCTTGCTATATAATTCAGGCTGCTTTAAACTATGAAACTTCCAGGAACTGTTAGCTAAATAATCTTTTCCTTCCTTCACTTTGAGTGATGGTTATTTGTTCCATCAGCAACAGAAGAGTAACTAAGATAGTGAATTTATATTTATATTTGTGTTGTCTTCCACTTGCAGTGTTTAGCTAACATGTATGTAGTGAGCTCTTTTATCTCTTTGAATTACTCTTGGTTTTTTTTTCTGGATTGCTGTAACATGGTGTATTGTTTAACATTCTTTGATTTTCAGTATATGAATTTCTGTTTGATTAAAATGTGTTTCTTGTATACAGTATATTGTTGGATTATTTTCTTGATCTCTTTTGCTCAACTATTTATTTTATTGCTGAAATTAATCCTTTTCCATTTATGGTTATAATTGATATGTATTGGAATATCCTTATGTTATTTCCTATTGTAGAGTCCTTACATTTTTCCTGTTTAATTGCTTTCTCTGACTGGTGCTTCTTTTCTGTTGATGTTCTTGAAGTTATGTTCTGTTTTGCTTTTTCTAAAATATCTGCCAATAATCTTTGTAGGGTTGGTTTGGTTCTATGAATTTCTTCAGTTCTTCCTTTCATGGAAGCATTTATCTCTACATTAAATTTGAGAGTTTTAGAGGGTGTATCAATGTAGTTTGGGAGTTGTTTCATTTCAGGACTTGAAATTTCTCACGTCAAGATTTTCTTGATTTTATGGTCTGCAGTGAGAGGCTTTCTGTGACTCTGATGGGCACACCATTATAGGTGATCTGTTTGTTCATCCTAACAGATTATAATATTTTGCTCTTTTGTTGAATTTCTGGCATCTTGATTCTTATGTCTGAGTTGTAGATTATTTTGAGTATGGATAACTGGAATTGTGTGCCTCACTTGCATGTGTGTCGTGATCTTTTGCAATGCCTGGAAAATTTCCAGCTATTACTTCTGAAAACTGTGTTTTTATGTTATTTGTGTTGACACCAACTATTTACATCATAACTATTAGTCTTATAATATTTTTCTTGATATCATCTCGCAACTGTTGCACTGTTTTCTGTTTCCTTTTTATCTTTCCTCTTGTTCTCATTAGATATAATGCTATTGTCAAGAACTGAAATTTGATTTTCACTTTTATTCTAGAAGTTTTGCCAGCTTTCAGTAGAAAACTTCATGTTCTGGATGACTGAATATTTTTCATGCATTCTATATCTTTACTGTAGCATTCATTCAGTGTTTCCATCTCTTCCCTATTTCCCTCTATTTTTTGTCTATGTCTTCTCTGTATGTTGTGAGCAATTGTTTTGTGAGTGTTGTATTTTCATTTTCTTACCAGAGATATTATTTTGATCTAACTTCCTCTTTTTCCTGATGAAGAGCTTTTTTTATTTTTTTTCTTTTGGTGGAACCAGGGATTGAACTCAGGGCCTCTCACTTACCAGGCAACTGCTCATTCTACTGATCCATCTCCCAAGCCCCCTAAAGTTTTTTTTTAACTTCAGTTTCTATCATTTGAGAAATTTCTGATGTGTGACTTCCAAGTTCTTCTAGGACTTGGTATGCTGGGCTTAGTCAGATGGAGGTGTGAGATTACCTTTAGCTCATTTCTTTTGAGATTTTTGAGACTCCCTATCTTTACCATGATTTTGCAGCAATGGTAGGCATGCAGGGTGCAGGTGATCATGAGAGTGTGTAGTTGCCTTAGGTTCGTGAAAGGGTCCATTCTCTGAGTTTGGTGTGGCTTGCAACTCACTGAAGTGGGTGGTGCAAGCCACAGCTCAAGAAGAGTCCAATGAAGATGAGGGCAGGAAAACCTTCAGCGATGCTCTCTATGGTGGACACACAGCGTTGGTATCATTAAGGCTCACACTAGTGGTAGGACAGGCAGCAGCAGCTCAGCAGATGCACTGGAGTGGGGTCTGCAGCTCAGCTGAGCTCCCACGAGGATTCAAGTATCATTTAATTTCCAGGCATCAGAGATAATGCATTTCCATGCCTGTGTCAACTTTCATCTCCATTCAAATCTTCTCTCAATTGATTTGTCACAAATTGCTGCTAATGGCTTGTGGTTTTGCAAAAAGTTTCCTGAGGTCGTGTCAAGTCCCCATGTTTGGGCTGTCACTGAGCTTACGGGAGAATTAATAATTACTTCCCAGCAAGGTGATGACCTCACAGTGCTCTAACCCTTTTGCTCAGAACAAATATCCTGTTTGCACTCATCCCCCCACTATGGTCCCAGAACCTGTGGCCTCAAGAAAAACTGTATTTGGTAAGTAGAATGTTTTCATTTCATGTATTTTAAGAAAAGTAGAAAATTTGTGCGGGATCCTCATATGAAATATGTACTGTCTTAGTTTCCTTTTGTGTTTCTGGGACAATATACCTTACACCCTAAAAGAGGAAATGTATAATTAGGCTTATAAACCATATAGGTTTTAGTTGACAGAGCAACATGGCTAAGAAGGAATTTCTTATGGCAAGGTAGGCAGAAAGAGATGAAGTAGAAAGCCTCATTTACCCCTTCATCTCACGCAGGCTGTAAGCTTTTTTTTTTATTCAAGGTAGTGCCAACCACACCCAGTGTGGGCCTTCTACTTCCAGACTGTGCTAAGACACTTGGTTGAATAATTAATGCCACACAATCTTAATCTCAGCATCACACACCTTGCTAATGAGGTTGTGGGGGACTTTGAGATAGAAGGCAGAACAGATGACACCAGTTCTGCACTGAGCTCTGCAGAACTCCTGCACTCTATCATCTTGTGTTACCTTTCTTTGCACCTGGTGTGATACCCATGTACCTGCACTGGAATATTTATAAAAATTTGAAATCTGCGGTAGTAATTTTCCCTTTTGTTGGCTATAATAGTATGTCTCCAAAGCACTTCATAATTTTGAAAACAATTAGAGTCTCTATTTTCTGCTTGTAGCTTTCAGAAAACAATACACAACTAATTTTATATTTGTTGGAAGAGTCTTGGGTCGGTGTAAGGTGAATGCACTTCACAATAGGTGTAATGGAAATCTCATGTTTTGAAAGAGGACTGATATTTCAAGGTGGGCACTTTCACGACTTATAAACTGATGCCTAAATGGGACTCTAAGATTTTACCAGGTTAGAAAAACAAGTGACAGTGTCCAAATTGCTGCATCAGAGTTTAATCTGTTGGCATTTCCAAAGATGACCACCAAATCTGTTTCTAAACAGTGAGAGTTGAATCAGTTCCAGGCCAGATATTTGGACATCTTTTCCTGATATTATCCAACAAGGTAATGCTTTTGATTCATAGCATAAGTTCATCTCTACGTAGGAAGCTTGGTAAAGAATTTGAGAAAATTCTGCATTTGTTCACGAATATCTCATTTTTGTGTTTATAAAGGTAGAGGTAAGATGAGCTGGGCTAAGGTTCTTGTCTTTTCAGGTCTGAATATCACATCCAAATCCCTATAGTTCATTACCCAGAAAATTTTAAAATTTTAATAACATTTATATACAACAGCTCAAGCACAATGTTTTTTCCTACACTTGTAAAATACAGGGACTTAATCTCATTTTTAAAAATATTGCATTATTTACACTTACAATTTTTCAAACTTTAATTCCACTAAAGTCACCCATTATGGTTACTGTTTTTATTATAATTAAGTGAAATTGTGTTAAAAATAGAGACAGTCCTAGTGTGATGAGTTTTATTCAAATTCTGTGAAAAATTCAATGTTGCACCTTATTCTTAGTATTATCGAAATAGATATGGTTTATTTTATAACAAAAAAAAGTTAATTGCATTATCTCAGATGGTTATACAAATGTCCATTAGAAGGTTGTTTTGTAATATGCATGTAAGGCAGGGTGTGGCTTGCTTCTCCGGGGTCCTCCAGGCCCTGCCGCCGATGGCCGTGGGTGTTCTGGGGTCCCCGGGAGTGGGCCTCACCTCTGCCCTGTAGGCTCTTGGGTCCCTCGCCGTGACCGCCCGCTGGCTGGACCCAGGCTTTCCAGCTATGGGAAACGATCCTCCACTCCACCTTGATGACCCAATGGTGGTGGCGGCGGCCTCGGATCTCCACCCCAAGCGTGGCAGCCACTGTGAAGCACCGCGGCCTCCAGACGGCTGCAGAAGGCCTTTATGTCGAGGGCCCGGAAGGCGGGTCTGAAAGCTCGACCTCTTAGGGCCACCGAACGGCGCGGACCTGGGTGCCAGGTGACTGCCGGGTCCCAGTTGGAAGAGACCGCGCCCTCCTGGCCGCCATGGCGACTAAAGCCCTCATCGGCCCTGGAAGGTGAGAGAGGCGATGCCGAGGATGAGGGTAAGGGCTGGAGGGTAAGGGCTGCTGCCAGAGAGAGGTCTAAAGTCACATTCCATGCTGGCCTAACTGGAAATGCCCACCGCCCCATGGGAAGATTTACTGGCGTATGGGAAGGTCTGTGTAAATAATGTGAAAAAGCTGCTCTCAACGTTCCCCCCAACCTTTTAAAAGAAAACTTGCTGCATGTGGACAGTGCAGATGTGAAGAGGTGGCCGACATATGATAAAGTAATTAGAAAAACTACACATCTTGGAAACGTCCATTTGTTTAAAAACAAATGACAGAAAAGAAATGTCTTCTGGAAGTGACTTTTCAAAATGGACTTTTTTTAGATTGTCTGGAGAAGAAACACTAGGAGTTGTAACTTATCCACGTTTGTTCTGAGGGTTAGAGGACACGGGGCAGAAAACAAAAGGTCCAGTACCAGACTGGATGCATGTAGAAGATGTTTGTATTGTACCCATTGTTTTGTGTGTGCATTTTAGTCTTCATATGCATATATTTGGCAATGCTGAGTACTTTATTGAAATATCTGGTTGTTGGAGATATTCTAAAGTGCCTGATAACATGTTAAAAAGTAGAGGTAGTGAAATAACGCATTTTGTAAATTTCTTGTTAGCGCTCGCATTAAGTGTTATAGTGGGCATGGGGGCAAAGGCCCTCTTGAGCGGTACACTTTGTTCACACACTGGTTCTTGAAAGAGAAGGCAATGGAGAGTGCTGAGGGCACTTACAGCAACGCAAATTACCACTGTCCCTTAGGTCTGTGGGCTCTGTTTACTTTGCTGTGTAGGGAAGGTATGTAAAGGCCAAGTGGGACCTTTCACAACATCTAGTCTTCTTAGATGCTAAGCAGGTTGCCAGTTTCGATTAAAGTAGTTAATAAACTGGCAAGTTTTGTAATAAAATTCTCAGGAATTTTTATCTTTGGAAAGTGTAAGCATTTTAGCCCACTGGGTTAGTGGAGAAAGGAAGGGTTCAAGATTCATATTTTCAAGACACTTTCAACTATTGTTACATGTGTACAGTTTAACCAAGACTGTTGTATATATAATGGACAAACTGAGTCCTTATCTGAAACATCTAGACTTACCCTGGATGTTTATTTATTTTTTATTTTTATTTTTATTTTTTGAAAGTAAACAAATTTATTGTGATTCAGACCAAAAGAACCCTTTAAAATAGCATTAAAATATATTAGTATTTGACCTGATTTGTCTTTTGAAGATTTCTCTGGTAGCCACTTCAAATTGTGTAATTCAGCATAAATACTTTGTGAATATTTTACAAGGCCAACAAAAAGGCATTTTACAATGTTTCATCACATAATATTACATCACGTATATTGACAAATTATTTTTGAATTTATACAATATTCCTGATAGGTGCTTATGTTGCTGAGCTATACCCCTAGCTCAATATTTCTGATTCTACCTTTCTTACCATATACTGTAAATGTTAAACTGGATATTCTTGTTTGTTTTGAGTTGTGTGCCATAATGAATAATTTAGATTTTTTTTATGTTAGTTTGCACCCATTCAAAATACTTTTAAAGAAGCAACATGAGAACATGTTTCATGGAACTACTAACTTAGCTCTAAAATATTTATTTATAGCATTTAATTTTATAAGATTAGCCCCTTCACCCTTAGTATTTTTGTAAGCTTGTTTTATAGCCCCCAAATTTGCCATAAAGGGAACACAACATGTAGTTTATCCCCTCAGCTACTCAACTTGAGTGGGGACCGGGGGGGGGGGGGTCAGAAAACTCTTTGAAGGCTTTGTAGGCCAAAAGAGCTCTGGTATATTTGGTCCACTTTGCTATTACAATGCAGAAAACATACTGGACAGCAGTGCAAGTGCCCACAATTGACTCATGCTGTTTTTGCCTTTAGTGTAGCAAAATGAAATGAATCCACATAAGATACCTAACAAGATACATAGCAATTTAGGGACTGCCTAAAAGCAAGTTATAAAAATGTTTTAAAGTCTTTTAGCATAAATACTGTGTACTGCCTGGAAAGTATTCTCTGCTCTAAATAGAGAACACCGTTTCATCCTTTTCTTACCTGAGATAGTTATTAAGACAGAGTAATGTAGAATCCAGTAATGAAATAGGTCTGTGGATATACATTATGTAAAGAGGAAGTATTACTTTTCGCATCCTAAGAACCCCAGCTCCCAAAGAATAATGACTCTTCGGTAATAAATATATTTCCAACATATTGAATGTTAAAGGGCTATAAGTTCTCCCTGGCAGTGATTACAGCAATTGAAAGTTATATTCTCATATCTAGTATTGGGATGGAATCTTCCTATATTTTTCTTCGCAGCAAGTAATGTGGTTGTTGAAGATTCAGCAAATGTACTGTCAGCTGAACTTTCTGTACAGGTAACTGGATCCAGAATGCGTAGAACTTTTTCAGCCATCTTCTCTGCTGGGGTGCTGCAGAACTCAACCGATGATGGAATCTTCTTTTGATTACTGATGCCAACATTTCCCAAAAGTTGAGAATGTACTGCTTTTGCCAATTTGTGATTTGTTACTGCCAGTTCTGCTGTGCTGTAGGGCTGGGCACTAGGATAGTAGGTCTGCTCTCTTCCCCACTGCAAAGAAAGCAGGAGCTCCTCTAAAAATTTCTGGGTAGCCATCATTTCCTGACGAAACTGCTCCCGTTCACTCAGAAGATCTTGTATAGCACTTTGTGCGTCACGGTTTTGACGCTGTAAAACTACTTTGGAGTTGGTTAGCTCATCTTCCATTAACCTGCTTGCAAGGAATTTACTTCACCACACATCACATTGTATTGACATACGTTCTAACTGTTCAGAGAGCTGAGCTGTGTTTCGACTTAGAGCTTCATTTTCCAAAATAAGCTGATTCTTCTCACAGGCCAGACGTTCAAAGTGATACTGAAGATCATCTCCAACAGAAGCCACCAGCAACTTTTTTAGCTCATGATTTACCTCTGTCTGTACCTGGAGCTGGTTTGAAAGACCTTCTTTGTCCTGAAGTAACCTTCTTTCAGAGTTCTTGAGCTTTTCCAATCTGTTCTTTACCTCTGAGAGTTCCTTTCTAGGTTCTGTAAGTCCCTCTGAATGACCAAGGAATTCTCCTTTATGATATCCCAGGGATTTAACTTTTGCATTTTTGTTAGGGATATCATGGGGTATAGCAGCTTTGGGAACAAATATTCGTACAGCCTCAACTTCCACTGCCTTTTCAGTGAGAATCTTTCCTAGCTGAAGAACTCCAGGGCTCTCTGAGGAAACTGCTTTCTTTCGTGTACTCTGAAGAATGTGAAGTTTTATAGACTGGACACCAGAAGAGACTTCAACAGACTTAGGCGGCTCCTCAGTTTCCATGGCATGGTGGTCTCGGGCCGACTGGCCATGTTAAGTGCCATTTGGAATAAAACATAAATGATAGGTGAGTGCTCATGACATAAAAGCCATCATTCTTGTGTCTGCCTACATTATGCCATAAATGCTGCTGACTATCTCCTGTCTTGTCATTTGATCTTCAATTTATAAACATATTTGCTGTGTGCGCATAGACTTTCATTGTCCTTGAACCACAATACTCAGTTTCAGTTGCTAACTGCTATTCTTATTTTCTAAAGGGTCTAAGCTGTTGTAGACAATGATGACCCTTTCAATAATTTTAGAATTACTTATCATATGTTATGTCACAAGACCCTGCTTTTTTTTCCATTTATTTTTATTTTATTGAAATACAAATGTCAATCAGACAGTTTCAAAATCCCATAACCATACAGAGTCGATGAAATAATACATTGCAAACTATTTTCATAACGTTTTGGTATTGTACAAGGTGCATACATGATATTATATTTACAGGTCTTTATGTAGCTGAATTATATCAAAGATTCAATAATTATTTACCTAGTGGATGACCATAGCACTAAAAGCCGACATAATATCCTGTCCCACCACCAATAGTGCAGATCTTGCCTCTCATAGAATTAT
>PVKA01049390.1:0-13264 GCA_004027165.1 Ctenomys sociabilis | reverse complement strand
TTTTTTAAAGCAGGGACCCAGCCGGGCATGGTGGTGCAGGCCTGTAATCCCAGCACTCGGGAGGCTGCGGCTGGAGGATTGTTGTGAGTTCGAGACCAGCCTGAGCTACAAAGTGAGCTTAAGGCCAGCCTGAACTGCATAGTGAGACCCTGTCTCAAAAAGACAAAAAAATAAAATAAAATAAAAATAAAGCAGGGACCCCAGATGTTTGCACACTTGTGTTCATAGCAGCACAACTCACAGCAACCAAAAAGTGGAAGCAAGCCAGGGTGCATCACGCAGTGATGGACAAACAGGGTGCAGGATGCACACCCAGTGGACTACTACAGGGCCTGAAAAAGGAAATTGTGCCGTGTGCCACAGCATGGGTGAAGCTGAGCACTTTACACTAGGTGAGGCCTGTCAGTACTAACCTGTGCTATGACTCCACTTCCAAGAAGTACCTAGAATTATATAAACAGAAAGTAAGCTAGGCATGGTGGAGCCCGCCTACAGTCCCATGCAGCACCTCTGGTGGCTGAGGCAGGATGATCTGGAGTTTGAGGCCAGCCTGGGCAATATTGCAAGACCCTTATTTTATTGGCCAGCAAATTGCTCTTCTGAAGAAAAGAACAATTTTGCAGGCAAGATTGAGAGCAAACACTTAGTGTTGAAAATGATAAACTGAAGGGAGTGACTGAAGAACTGAAACAGGAGCTGATTCAGGCAGAAATTCAGGTCACTCCACTGCAAGGCTGTGACTGCCGAAAAGGCACCAGGCACAGCAGTCTACACCACAGTAAGGGCTCCAAAAGGAGGCGAAGGAAGGAAGGCGAAAGAAACACCAAAAGGGCAGCGAAGAGGCTGTCTGCAGCAGGCAGGGCCCACTGTGGCCAGCAGGCGTCCCATCTGAAGCTTTTTTTTTTTTAGGGAAGGGTCTACAGGGTGTTCAGGGTCTCACTAATAGATCGGACTTGAAACCTGTTTACAGTCTCTCAAGAGCTGGGGTTACAGGCACGAGCCACCATGCTCAGTCTCAATTGCCTTTTAAGCATTACCCGGGCGTGGGGCGACACATCCAGCCAGGAATGAACCCATCCCTGTGTCTGCCTAAGCAGGTGCTTTAATCCGCTGAGCTATTTGGCCGGCCGCCCCATCTGCAGCTTCAAAGTGGCTGCACGTTACTGCCAAAGAGCACCTGATGCTTTCTGTGCTGAAGAGAGAACTTGGAGAAACAGCCCTGAGAGCAGTGGTCTGGTGCCTGGGGATCAGATTCTTCTTGAGCAGATGCAAAATCTCTGTTGCTTTGCAACCTGAAGCAAGCAGAGTGGAGGGGCTGTGTCTCAGGCGATGGTGATGTGCACTAGTTCACTGAGAAGGCCAAAAACCTGGCTCCTCTGGACATAATAATGACTTTTTTTGACAGGATCTTGCTACTAGTCCAGGCTGGCTTTGAACTCACTATGTGGCCTATAGTGGCCTTGAACTTACCACAATCCTCCTCCTACCACATCCATTCTTTTTCTTGGCCCTAAAGACAGAAGGCAGAATCTGCACACTGACCTCCCAGCCCCACTCTTTTTTATTTTATTTTTATTTTGAAAGAGTATCTCCTTCTCCAGGTGGCCCAGGCTGGGCTCCAACTTGGGAAGCCCCTGCCTCCACCTCCCACTGTGCAGGGATGGAAGGCACACACCACCATGCCTGGCTCCTTCCCTGGAGTCTCTTCTGTGGTTTCCATGAAAATGTGCCGCCTCATTTCCTGCCTGACGAAACTTGGCCACCCAGTCCAGGTCCAGCCCATGGGCGGCCTCCCCACCCAGTGGAAACAGCAGTTGCGCAGCTGGGAAATCCCAGGTGGTCACTTTGCTTTCCTCTACCCTCCACAGCCAGGCTACTGATGAAGTCACTTAGTCATCTCTGTGGTTGGTACTAAGGAGGACCAAACGGGCTCAGTAGAATATGCAGCTTGCCTGGCAAGCACAAGGGCCTGAGCTTAATCTCCGGTTCCACAAAAAGAAAAAAAAAAAAGGTAACAAAAATAAACTCAAGGGCCTGAGTTCAATCCCTGGTTCCACAAAAAAAAAAAAAGAGGACTAAACACCCTCCAAATCCAGCCCACTGGGGATCAGGGCCAGGTGAAACAGAAACTAGGGAGCCCAGCATGACAACGCACTGCTGTGATCCCAGCACACAGGAGGCTAAGGCAGGAGGACTGTTTCAAGTTGAAGAACAGCCTGGCCTATAAAGTGAGCTCAAGGCCAACCTGAACTGCATAACAAGACCCTGTCTCAAAATAAATCAGCAGATTCTCTTTTGTGCCTGAATTCTTTCTCTCAATGTACCCGACATAAATAAAGTTCATGCATACCAACCATGGTGTATGGGTATCAGTGCTGTTCTTTTTATTGTTGTGTAGTATTCCAGGGCAGAAATAGACCACAAATCTATCCTGGCAGGGGAGATGGGACATTCCTGTAATCCCAGCTACTCAGGAAGCTGAGGCAGGGTTATAAATTGGAGTCCAGCCTGCGCATTTTAGAGAGGCCTTGTCTCAAAAAATACAAAGGGTAGAGATATAACTCAGTACTACATGATTGCTTAGCACGTAGGAAGACCTGGGTTGTGTTGTATTTGGGTTATTTCCGGTGTGACACAACGATGACTGCAGCTCTTGACCACGTCCTTTTGTGGTCACAAGCACGAATTCCTCCTTCTCACGGTGATGTCTATTGGAAAGCAGCCTCTCAAGAGCACCAGTTAAAAATGCAGATTCCTTGGGCCTGGTAGATGGCTCCGTGGAATAAGTGCCAAGGTTTCAATCCCCGGTTTGGCAAAAAAAAAAAAAAAAAAGAAATGCAGATTCCAGGCACAGAGGTCAGGAGCTGCGGGCAGGGCCCAGCGGCCATGTTTTAGGGTCCAGCCCCTGACACTAACGCTTGGGAACCCCTACTTCCTTGGGAACGCCTACTTCCGTCAAGTTCACCAAGTTCAGCGCTGGCTGAGGATTTAAAATAAAGCCCCAGGGAGCCGGGCGTGGTGGCGCAGGCCTGTAATCCCAGCACTAGGGAGGCTGAGGCAGGAGGATTGTTGTGAGTTCGAGACCAGCCTGAGCTACAAAGTGAGCTTAAGGCCAGCCTGAACTGCACAGTGAGACCCTGTCTCAAAAAGACAAAAAAAAAAAAAAAAAAAAGAATAAAGCCCCAGGGGCGGGGGAAGATGGGTCAACGGAATAAGTGCTTCCCTGACAAGCTCAAGGGCCTGAGTTCAATCCCCTGTTGCGCAGGAAAAAAAAAAAAAAAAGAAAAAGAAAATTAAAACAAAGCCCAGGTCCCTGCACTTGGCAAGCACTCAGTCTATGCTCCCTCCCTCCCCATGTTTGAATCAAAGATGTTTCTTCGTTTTTGTTTTGGTTTTGGTTGTTTGTTTTTTCGTTTGAGATAAGGTCTGACTTTGTAGTTCACATTGGGATTGATCTCACTCTGTAGTCCCCGCTGGCCCTGACCTCGCGGGATCGTCCCGCCTCAGCCTCCCGAGTGCGCTGGGACCGCGGGCGGGTGAGAGCCCTCTCCCCACTCACCTGGCCGCCGGCTGGGGTCGGCCCGCCGCGCAGGGCCCGCACCTCCTGCCGGAGGCTGTCGCGCTCCAAGCGCAGAGCCTCGGCCGCTAGGCTGCCCTCGCTCACCAGCGCCTCGAGCAGCTCCAGGACGCGCACGATGGTGAACTGCAGCTGGGTCACGCGGGGGTCGCTGCCCAGCGCCATCAGCTCGCGGCCCACCACGTAGGAAATGTCGTACACGTCCTCGGCGGTCAGCTGCAGGGCGCTCTTGCCCAGGGCGCGCTCGGGCCCGGCCTCCTCCTCGCCATCCTCTCCCACCTCCTCCTCCTCCTCCTCTTGGTCGCTGTCCTCACGCACCCGCGGGTCCTCCATAGCCCCCGCGCCCCGAGCCCTCCGGGCCTCCACTTCCTGCCCCAAAACTTTCTGTCGGGCGGAGCACGGCGCCCAATCAGCAGCGAGTCTGCGCACCCAGGAGGCGGAGCCCCGCCCCTAGCAACCGCAGTGTTTCCATGGAGACGAGCGGAGCGGTGTCTTCCACCCGCACCCGGAAAACAAGGTTAAAAAAAAAAAAAAAAAGAACACTTTTTCCCAGATAAACTCAAACTTTCCAGCCAGAAAATTTGCACTGTGCCGGGGCGCGGTGGCAGTGTGGTAGTCTCAGCAGAATGGCGAGGGAAACTGAGGCAGGAGAGTGGAAAGCCAGACCCTAGGTAACAACTGAGCTCCTTGGTGGGAGAAGGGACAGCTGAGTCTCTACTGGACGGTCATTTTTGGAACCCGGAGAACCGCAAACAGCTCTTGTTGGCAGGGCTCCCGAGACACTTGTCGCCAAGGGCCTGTGGCATCTAACTTTCTTCTGATCTAAACACAATGTGGAATGAGTATCTCCCCACACACACACTCACTGTGCTGATTCCTCAAGGCAGTCTTGGAAAGTTGATCCTCTGTGTCTCGGTTTCCCTTTTTTGTGAATTGTGGGTAATAACTAGGTTTGTGTGCCAGGTAGTCTCTGAGCTTGGAAAAGTGGTATGGGCTGCAATCTAGCCTGGGTTATCCACTGAGACTGTATGTCAAAAACCCAAGAAAGATTAATCTCAAAAAAATAAATAAAAATGAAGATTAATCTCTCAAGTGCATTCAGAGTCTTTGAGGAATATGGTGATATTTATTTGGTTGTTTTCGTGGTACTGGGGATTAGAGACTTCTTTTTTTTTTTTTTTTCTTGCGGGACCAGGGATTGAACTCAGGCCCTTGTGCTTGCCAAGGAACCATTTATTCCACTGAGGAATCTCCCCAGCCCCTGTACTGGGGGTTAAACCCAGGGCCGTCATACTGGGCTACACCCCTAGCCTTTTTTTTTTTTTTTTATTTTGAGACAAAGTATTCTTAAACTGCAGTGTTAGGTAGGAGCTGATAAGATAGCTCAGTAGAATCAATGCCTGCCTAGCAAGCACAAGGTCCTGAGTTTTAATTCCTGGTACAACAACAACAAAAAGTTGCTTGGGCAGCCTCAAACCTGCGGTGTTCTTGCCTCAGCCTTCCCAAGTGCATTGTGGGAGGGGCCAGGTTAGGGGCAAATGCAGACGTCAGATTTTCTTCCCCCGTCTTAATTCAGGTGTCTGTTGTTTTATTTTTATTTTGCTTCCCCCCAACCCTATTTATGTTTCTGGTACAGGGTCTCACTATGGAGCTTGGACTCATAGTGATCCTCCGGTTTTCAGCCTCCCTCATGTTGGGATTACAGGCTTGCATCTCCATGCCGTGACTCGGTCCACATCCTGTGGGCAGAGCCGGCACGGCCGAGGGATGGACAGGATCGAACCTGGTCCACGAGCTTGGCAAAGCAGGCACTTAATCAGCTGAGTTATCCCCCCAGCCCTTTTAGTTTTTTTTTTTTTTTTTTTTTTTTTTTTTGTCTTTTTGAGACAGGGTCTCACTATGCAGTTCAGGCTGGCCTCGAGCTCACTTTGTAGCTCAGGCTGGTCTCGAACTCACAACAATCCTCCTGCCTCAGCCTCCCGAGTGCTGGGATTACAGGCATGCACCACCACGCCCGGCTCCTTTTAGTTTTGAAACAGGACCTCACTATGTATTTCAGGAAGTCTTCATGCCTCAGCCTCCCAAGTGGTGGGATTAGAGGTGTGCACCACCATGCCAAACTGACCTGTTTTAAGATTTTTTTTTTTTTTGTGGTACCGGGATCAAACTCACGACCTTGTCCTTGCTGGGCAGGCACTTAAGCCACTGAGCTCTCTCTAGCCCAAGATTTTTTTTTTAATAAATACAATTAAAATTAATATTAAGGTAAGCTGAACAGGCCGGGAGATGGCTCCTGCCTCAGCCTCCCAAATGCTAGGAGCCCCACTGGCCTTATTTTTTTGAGACAGGGGTTCCATATATCCTTGAGGCTAGAGTTGAACTCAGTACGTAGCCTAGCTCAAAAGTATTTTATAAGAATGGTGTGAAGGTTGATTAATTGTGTCCACTTGATTTTTTTATTTTATTTATTTATTTATTTATTTTTTGTCTTTTTGAGACAGGGTCTCACTATGCAGTTCAGGCTGGCCTTAAGCTCACTTGTAGCTCAAGCTGGTCTGGAACTCACAACAATTCTCTTGCTTCAGCCTCTCGAGTGCTGGGATTACAGACCTGCACCACCACGCCCGGCCCAATTGTGTCCACTTGAGTAAGCAGCGCCCAACCAGATTGGCTCAGCTTGCCTGGCAAGCCTGAGTTCAACCCCGCAGTCCAACCAAAAATAAAATAAGATAAAATGAGCTGAAGTGGGAACCAGCTCAGTGGACTAAAGCGCCTGCCAGGCAGGTGCTTAGACCTCCGGAGCTATCTCCCCAGCCTGTGAGATGTTTTGTGTAAATGTTTCACTGTACAGATTGCCAGGGACTGGGAGGTTGACCCAGGCATGGGCCCTTAACCCCCCCCCCTTTTCTTTTGCAGCTGGGACTCACAGTGGCGGCGGCGCACTCACGCAAGCCAAGCATGCACTCTGCTCCAGCTGGCTGTTATTTAAAGAAAAAATAAAATTAAGAGGTGCTGAGACTGGAATGAATGAAACCCTTGCATGCTGCTGGGGTGAAGCATAAAATAGTGCAGCTGCTGGGGCCCGGGATACAGCTCAGCAGCACTAGGGGCTAGGGAGATTGCTCAGTGGAACAACTGCTTGCCTGGCACGTGTAAGGTCTTGAGTTTGATCCCTAGTACCACAAAAAAAAAAAAAAAAAAAAAAAAAAAAAAAAAAAAAAAGACACTAAGGCAGGATGATTTCCTTGAATCTGAGGCCAACCTGGCTACATAGTGAGTTTAAGGCCAGCCTGGTCTACATAGTGAGATGTTTTAACAAAACAAAATCTGAGCATAAGCTGATTCTGGTGACACACAGTTGTGATCACAGCACTCGGGAGGCAGGGGCAAGAGGACTGCTTGAGTTTGAGGTGAGCCTGTTTCAATAAAGAAATAAATGAAGGAATAAAAATTTAAGCATAGGAAGTCTGGGAGTGTGGTTTGGTGGTAGGTTGGTTGCCTGGCACGTCTAGGCCAGGAGTTCCATCCCTAGCATTGCAAAACAAATACCTTACACACACAAAATGCTTAACACAATTGAAATACAAAACGTGATCTATTTCACAAATATTTATGAATCATACGGTTCCTGGTTTGTTTTAAATTTGGGTTTTTTTTTTTTTTTTTTTTGCGGGGCCTGTTACCGGAAATCGAATCCAGGACCTTGCTTGCAAGGCTGAGCTAAACCCTGGCCCCTAGGTTATTTCCCTTTTTTTTTTTTTTTTTTTTTTTGGCTGGCTCAAACTGTTCTAAGGGCGGGTCTGGTAAGCCATGGGTACCTGGGGATCGAGCCTGAGTACACTGCGCGTAACTGGGTTTGCCCCAGCAGGTGCTTAAACAACCAAGTTAACCTGCAAGCCCCTTTCCCTGGGCTATTTCTTCAAATGTATTTTTATTTTTAATTGATACATCATAATATTAAATATTTATTAATTTTTGGCTTTTAACAGCAGCAATCTTTCAGAATGCTTAAAAAATCCTTTGGAGGCTTGCAAAAAAGTGAGACTCTTAATTCATTTCTTGACATTCCGGTCATTTAGAAGAGCTCAGGAAATGGCATTTTAGTAAAATCCCAGAAGACTCAAGTCAGTAACGCCAAAGTCTTTTAAAAAGTACTGTTCTGCTTACCTGGGAAATGATTACATCTAAGGTCAAGAAAATTGAGAAACTACAAAATATAAGGCAGGCCGATACTTGCCTTTCTAAGTGAGCAACCATTATAGCTCGTATCAGCGTCTAATCTGCGTTTAGAGAAACGCACATTCGATAATGTAGCAACACAGCCTTTTAACTTAGCTTTTTTGTTGTTGTTCATGTAAAACATTAGAAACTAGAGAAAGCTCATTTTCTTTGGGAAACGCGTGGTGCTCGAAGCACGTAACGGGATCACTTCAAAGCAAAGAGCACGTCAGCACCTGTGGCGAATCTGCTGCTTCCAATGTGTAGTCCCATCGAGGCCGCGTAAGGAAGCCGTCGTCACTCGGTGCAACGCTCCCGTGTCTGCGGGGAAAGGCGCTCGCGTGTGCTGCAGTGAGTGGAAGCACTTGGAGGGAGCTGGGCCCACGCCGGGAGAAGGTAGGGGAACCCGGCGACGCCGCTAGGTGTACGCGTGTAGGCGCCGCCATGTTGAAGCCTGGCAGAGGGAAGACAGGCGTTGTGTGGGGGGAACAGAGGAGAGCTGTGGGGAGGGATGGCCGCTTTCTGCGCCCAGTCAGAAGGCGAGGAGGAACAGTCGGCCATCTAAGCCCCTACCCGGGCTGTGGTTGCATTTGGAGGTGGGGATGGCGACACAGAGGTACAGGGGCCTCAGCCAGGCTTCCGCCTTTGCTTCGGCGGCGCCACTGCGCATGCCCGGAGGGGTCTGAGTGCAGGCGGGGCCCTGGTCCGGCTTCCCGCTAGGCTGAGCTGGGAAGTGGAGGAAACCTTCGCGCGAAGACTTAAGGAGAGACATAAAGCAACAAAAACTTGTGTTTGCAGGATAGTAACTTTTATAAAGTACTTGTATGGGTGCTATCAAATCTTAACAAAAACCCAGGGGAGTGCATTTTGCTAAATAAAAATCCTGAAGCTCACCCTGCCCCCTGGCCCCAGTACTAGGAATTGAACTCAGAGCCTTCTCACTGAAGGCTCTTCATTTCCAGCCCATTTGTACCTCCTTTTTTTTTTTTTTTTTTTTTTTTTTTTTTTATTTAGGGAAGGATCTCACTACTAGATCGGACTCGCAGTGATCCGCCTATTTACAGCCTCCCGAGAGCAGGGATTACAGGCTTGCGTCGCCACGTCTCAATTGCTGCCTTAACGCGTCGCGAGGGCAGGGCCAGCATTACAAGCCCTGGGATGGAACGAACCCCAGCCCCATGCCAGCTTGCAGGCGTTTTAGTCCGCTGGGCTATTTGGCCAGTCCCTATATCTTTATTTTTGAGACAGGATCTCACTAAACCAGGGCCGGCCAAATAGCTCAGCGTGTTAAAGTGCCTGCAAGCAGGCTCAGGGGCTGGGGTTTGATCCCGAGGCCTGCCATGCGGGGGCGCGCCGAGACACAATTAAGACTGGGTGTATTGGCGGATCACTACAGAGTCCAATTTAGTAGTGAGACCCTGAACACCCTGTAAACCCTTCCCTAAATATCAAAAACAAACAAAAAAACCCCACAACTCATTAAACCATCTGTGGCTTGGGCTAGGCTCCAATTAGCAATTCTGCCTCTTCCTGTCATGAGATTATAGATTTTGACACCACATCTGGCCTGAGATTCAAAATTCAAAATACTTCATACCTGCTCAAGATGGAAGGCGTAGATCTTAAATCTGAGTGGCTCTTGACACCCCCCTGACCCCCCCATAACAATGATCAGATTGCAAAAATCCAGAGATAGTTGCAGGAAACCTCCAATGGTGCTGCAGCGGTGGAACTAGACCAAGGAAAACTAATAATCGGTCGTGGTGGCTTCTGTGTGGTCACTTTTTTTTTTTTTTTTTTTTTTTGTCTTTTTTGAGACAGGGTCTCACTATGCAGTTCAGGCTGGCCTTAAGCTCACTTTGTAGCTTAGGCTGGTCTCGAACTCACAACAATCCTCCTGCCTCAGCCTCCTGAGTGCTGGGATTACAGGCCTCCGCCACCACGCCCGGCTTGTGTGGTCACTGTTGATGGAAGCATCAGAGAGAGCGAAACCCATGCTTATACCTTGATGATTCTCTTAGATTTTTATTTGAAAAAGTCTTTGTTTTTTTTCAGAAAGGGTATCACTATGTAATACAGGTTGGCCTTGAATCTACTGTGTGGTCCCTGCTGGCTTTGACCTCAGGTGATTGCCCTGTCTCAGCCTCCCAAGTGCTGAGATTACAGGTGTGCAGCACCCTGCCTAGCTAATTTCTTTCTCTCTTTTTAATACTTGTGACTGAATCCTTCCTTCAAAGCTGTCTACTTTATTAAAGCCATGTGAGATGAGTAGGAATTCAAGCATCCACAGCTCACAGAGCTTCTAGTTCTTAGCTCTAAAAGGCAGCCTTTTGTGTCTGTTTTTTCTTACCTGAAAGACAGGTATTGTGGTGCCCAAGCCTGGCATTGCCAGGCAGTGAGAGGAGTTACAAGCTCAGTGAGATACCTGGCACCTGGTGCTCAGGAAAGCCAGCTGTTGTTAGAGTATTTGGCACCCTGGGACCAGATGAGGAGTAAGGTAGGCATCAAAATTTTAGGTCTGATAGAAAAAGATTTCTTTCTACTTTCTGCCCCTGTTTCCCTCTATTTTTTAAAAATTGTTTTTCCCTCTCTACTTTTTCTGCTGTCTTTAGAGGATGCCAGAATAGGTAGAGAGAAATGAAAAATAAAAAGTGCCCCCCAAAAGAAATGGAAGGTTGGATGTGGTGGTGCACACCTGTATTTGTAACACTGTAGAGGCTGAGGCAGGAGGATTTTTGCAAGTTCAAGACCAGCCTGGGCTACAAAGCGAGCTCAAGGGCAGCCTGAACTGCATAGCAAGGCCCTGTTTCAAAAAGACAAAAAAGAAAAAGAAAAGCAATTGCTGGGAGACTGTGATGTTCTGCTTCTCAGATTTTTTAATAAAGTCCTCTTTCTGCCAGGCGTGGTGATACATGCCTGAAATCCCAGCACTTGGGAGGCTGAGACAGGAGGATTGTTGTGAGTTCGAGACCAGCCTGAACTACAAAGTGAGCTTAAGGCCAGCCTGAGCTGCATAGTGAGACCCTGTCTCAAAAAGACAAACAAACAAACAAACAAACAAATAAATAAATAAATAAATGTCCTCTTTCTGATTCAGACAAATGGTTCTGTCAATTTTGGTGGGAACTGGTTGAATTCCCCATATTATCAGGACAGGGCCTGAGATCTGGAGACACCAAACTAAGGAGTTTACTGTGCATGGGGCAGAAACCGTGTTGTCTCAGGGGCTGGGGCAGGCAGATAGATCTGCTCTGGGGGAGGACTGAGGCTGGCCTTGCAAGGACCTGCACCTCCTAGAGGGGGATGTGGGAGGTGCAAAGGAAAAGAATAACCTGAGTAGGGAAATTTTATCAGGAAAGACTTGGAGCTGGGGACTTGGGGCAAAGAGGACCTGTGTAAAGAGGAAATAAGTGTTGTAAGCCAAGAGAAGTGGTGAGTGAGTGTGAGCCCAGTACTCAGGAAACCGAGGCAGGAAGATTGCCAGGTGTTTGCAACCAATCTGGACTATATAGCCAAGCCCATCTTTAAAAAATGGGGGGCGGGGGCGTGGGGAGATGGCTCAGTAGAATAGGTGCTTCCCTGGCAAGCACAAGGGTCTGAGTTCAATCCCTGGTTCCGCAAAAAAAAAAAAAAAATTCTTATCTTTTTTTGATCCATGTGAAAAATCCACAGATCAGTGATGTGCCCTTTACTTCGGTGTAATCTGGTAGTTATTGTGGCCATAGGAGTGCTGGTTCTAGTTAGAGCCAGGTGAGGGGTGTGGGAAGTGTTGGGTCCGTTTTCCGCCTTGACAGGTGCCCGAGACTGGTGGTAGTAAAGAGGTCTTGTCTTATCGTAGGGCTGGGGGTTGAACCTTGTGCCTGGTTTGCCAACACCCCCAGTCCCCAGCCAGCATGGTATGGCTGGCTTTTGATCTTAGTGGCTGTCACGGTGCAGTTGGTCAGTGTCCCGTGGTGGCCACCCTGGATGAGACATGTGCTCCCTGAGGGGGTGGAGGGGGTCAGGGAGTCTCCACCCGGCCCCCTGGCAGCCGTCCACACACCATGCCACCAGAGTCTCTTGGTAGCTAGGTGGCCATATGGCTCCCCTGCAAGGTGATGGGCAGTGGGGATGGGGTTGGATGGGGAACCAGGACAGTGCCACACCCCCTCCTCTTTCACACCTAGATCATGAACGACTGGATGCCCATCGCCAAGGAGTATGACCCGCTGAAGGCCGGCAGCATCGACGGCACCGATGAGGACCCCCACGACCGCGCAGTCTGGAGAGCCATGCTGGCACGCTATGTCCCCAACAAAGGCGTCACCGGGGACCCCCTCCTCACGCTGTTCGTGGCCAGACTAAATCTGCAGACCAAAGAGGACAAACTGAGGGAAGTCTTCTCTCGTTACGGGGACATCCGGCGGCTGCGGCTGGTAAGGGACCTGGTGACCGGCTTCTCCAAGGGCTATGCCTTCATCGAGTACAAGGAGGAGCGCGCGCTGCTCAAGGCGCACCGCGACGCTGACGGGCTGCTCATCGACCAGCACGAGGTCTTCGTGGACTATGAGCTGGAACGCACACTGCGTGGCTGGATCCCCAGGCGGCTGGGAGGTGGCCTGGGCGGCAAGAAGGAGTCCGGGCAGCTGAGGTTTGGGGGGCGGGACCGGCCCTTCCGGAAGCCAATTAACCTGCCCGTAGTGAAAAATGACCTCTATAGGGAAGGCAAAAGGGAAAGGAGAGAGCGATCGCGTTCCCGGGAAAGGCACTGGGACTTTAGGGCGCGTGATCGGGACCATGACAGGGGGCGGGAGAAGAGATGGCAGGAGAGGGAGCAGGCCAGGATGTGGCCTGACAACGACTGGGACAGAGAGAGGGACCTGAGGGAGGACAGGCTCAAGGGGCGGGAGAAGAGGGACCGGAGCAAGTAGAGGGTAAGGGCAGATCCAGGAGGAAGGTGCAGTGCAAGGGTGATTGTGCACCGCGTGTGTCTAGTGACTCAATAAAACTTGCCGATACTGGGCTTTGGGACAGTTTTTCTTCCAATCTGAAATCTAGAATCAAACTGGTATTATGAATTTTTCTTTTCTTTCTTTCTTTTTTTTTTTTTTTTGGAGTGTCAGGGTCTTCCTAGGCAGCTCAGGTTGGCCTTGAGCTCACTTTGTAACCCATACTGGTCTCAAACTTGCAACAATTCTGCATCAACCTCCAAGTGCTGGCTTCAATTTTTTTTTTAAGACAAGAGTCTCACTATATAGTTCAGACTGGATTTGAATTCACAGTGGAGGCCAGGCTGGGCTTAAACTCATTGTAGCTTCCTGCTTCATTCTCCCCTGTACTGGGATTACAAACTGCCACCAAAATCCAAGCCCAGCCTGTTCTCTTTCTTTCTTTTGCAGTACTGGGGATCAAACATAGGACCTTGCACTCACCAGGCAGGCACTTATGCTGCTGACCTATAGCCACCCCAGCCCCCCTAGTCCCCCCCCC
>PVKA01049389.1:0-13270 GCA_004027165.1 Ctenomys sociabilis | reverse complement strand
AAGCCGACATAATATCCTGTCCAACCACCATTAGTGCAGATCTTGCCTCTCATAGAATTATGTAGAAGCACAGCGTTATCTATCCCAACTGTACTGTCTATACACACACATCCTGATTTTTTCTTTCTACAACCCTTCCTTTGTCTACACCTGTCAAAAGTGGGCACTCCATTGACATTCAACTACCTTAGGTTCTTCTAACTGTGTTATACCTTTCAATTTTTATTTCTTCTTTTAAGTTCTTAGCTAGAGAGACAATAGGATATTTACACATGTGGGTCTGATTTATTTCACTTATGAGTATATCTTTAAGTGGCATCCACTTATATATGAAGGCTTCAAGTTTATTTTTCTTTATAGCTGAGTAATACTCCATTATATTAAAAACACCACATCTTTTTCATCCATTCCTCAGGTGACGGGCATTTTGTTTGTTTCCAAGATTTGGCTATCACAAATTGTACTGCTATAAACATAGGCAAACATATATCATTATGATATAATGTTTTCAGTTCTTGGGAAAATTCCCAGAAGGGGGATAAGCTGGATTGAATGGGATTTCCAGTCCTAGTTTTTTGAGGAGTTTCCACACTGATTTCCATAATAGTTGCACTAGTCTATACATCCCCACCAGCAGTGGAGAAGGTTCCTTTTTCCCTGCAGCCTCTCCAACATTTGTTGTTGGTTGATTTCTTTATGATAGCCATTCTTTCTGGGGTGGGATGATAACCCAGTATTATTTTAATTTGAATTTCATGAATGATTAGTGAAATGGTGCATTTTTAATGTATTTATTTGCTTCTTGTATTTCTTCCTAGAAGCATGTGTTCATCTCAGATGCCCATTTTTGTTTGTTTTTTCGGACACATTTTTGGATTGGGTCTTTAAATTTTGAGGCCCTAATGTATGTTTTTATATTATCGAGAAAGAAATAGCAATGAGACAGTTTCAAAACAGGTTAGTAGAATAACTACAATAATTAATACATTGCATATTGTTGTCTTCATACTAGTTATTCATAGTACAAGATGAAGACATGATATCTTGTCTAAACACTATTAGTTCAAAATAGGCATTTTGTTTTTGAAAGAAAGAAAGATTTAGGGGAGGTTTATCTATTAATTAATTTATCTATTTTTGGTGCCAAATACCGAACCCAGGGCTTCCAGCTTGCTAGGCAAGCATTCTTACCGCTAAGCCAAATCCCCAGCCCCAAGAAAGAAATATTCAGGGTAAAACACTTTTCTTGTATTTCCAGTTTCTAGAAATCACCTGCGCTCTGTGGCTTGTGGGCCCCTTCCTCTATCTTTAAATCCAGTAATAGCAAATCCCTCTGATTCTGTTCTCATCACCATGTCTCTTTATAGAACCTCTTCTGATTCTACTTCCACTGCTAAAGGTGCTTGTCTGTAGAGGACCCACATGAATAACCCAGGATAATCTCCCATGCCACTATTTAGTTATTTTAATTACTGTGTGCCATATAATGTAACATATTCATAGGTCCTGAGAATTAAGACCTGCAAATCTTTACAGAGCCATTATTCTGCTCACCACATCTACTAAATCAATCAAATGAACTAGAAGTAAGTTGTATTTCAAAGTAGCCTAAGACAACTGAGGAGGAAACGTTAATAGTTAAAACAAACAAAACACCCAGATGCCTAATTGTTTTAAATTCTTAAATACTGATTCTAACAATCTAACTTAAAGTTTTCTGTTTCATTTTTGTGGCAGACACTACTAGCTGACTAATTCAACACCTACTTTTAAACACTTCTTTGTCTAACCCTAATGCATGAACTATAAAAAGTAAATACTTTCTTGGCCTCCTAAGGATAGTCATGTAATACAGTGGTGCCAAGTAAAATCTAAAAATTGCCTTGGGAAAAGCTATTGTATTCCTAATAAAAGCAGCAGATGGTGCTGGCACTTCCTGGCCTGCTTCCCCTCCTGCCTTGAGGGCAATTCTCTGCCAGTAATTCAGAAATCTATTTTGTAATAATGGAGCATGTCCAAACAAATCCAAGTCACCAGCCCGCCACTACTGAGTGACTAAGCCAACACCTCATCCATGCCTTAAGAAAAAACAAATTTCCATCTTGTTTAAGTCACTGTTTACATCTTTTTTTGTTACTTTCAGCTAAAAACTTTCCTCATTACAACTATATTCAGTGCAACTGCTAGTTAAACACAAGCCCTTTCCTTCAAAAATGCATTTTGTTGTACAAAAACCATATTCAGTTAAATGAGTATTTAACTTTTTCATCTAATAATGAAAAAGGTTTTAAAAACACTACATACTTCAGAACTATAAATTCTACATACTCATTCTAAGACATTTGGAAATTATCAAAATTATAAGGAAATCAAATGTTTGCCAGAAACTAAACACCCAGAGATAACCTATTGGTAATTTATCAGGATATTTCCATCCATGTTTCTTAATACACACACAATATTTTTTAAAGTGAGAGTATATGGAATACATAGACTGCATTCAACTAAGCACACAGCACTAAATTTAGCAAAGAATTTTCTGTATCATCAAAGATATTTTAAAAATATTTTCAAAAATGTAAAATATTTTATAACTTTATTAAAACATGATTAAATAATTTACCAATGATAGATACAAGTTGTTCACCCTTTTTGCTAATAAAAAGTGTTGCAACAAACACCATTCCGTGTAAGTCTTGCTATGTCTGATTATTTTCTTTTTTTTCAGAACTGGGGATTGAACTCAGGCCCTTTGCAAGCGCTTACTCTATTGAGCTATCTCCCCAGCCCCACATGTCTGATTACTTTCTGAGAATGTGGTATAATTAAGGCCAAAGGGATAAAGCTTTTCATTCAACAAATGCTGCCAAACTGTTTTCTAAAAACAAACTTTTTTTCTAAAAAAGTTGAATCAAATTGTACTCTGCCTTGTACACACATGAATATCATGCTTCCTAACAAGTAAAAAATTCTTAACTTATGCTATTCTTTTAAATTCCTATTGAATTCCTTAGTCAAAAAAGTAAAATCAACAGAAACAATATAGCACATATTCCATAAACATATTTCATTCTAGTTTCTGACTATTCACATACCTGCTTGTGACAATTATCACATCCTCAGAGATGGTAGCCATTTCTTTGATGGTAAGGTAGCACATTCTCCTCAATGTTTGCTGAAAAATTGTTTATAAAAGGTAACAGTTATTGATAAGGAAATGTTCTTCTTTATTTTATTAATTTTTTTTTTTTTTTATACCAGGTATTGAACTCAGGACCTTTTGCTTACCAGACAGGCACTTAAGCCATTGAGCTATCTCCCCAGGCCTAGGAAATATTCTTAATTGTTTGAAACAAAGATCCCAAGTAGATATATGTAGAAAAATACGCTTGAGGACCAGCGAGATAGCTCAGTGGACTAAGTGCCTGCTTAGGCAAGTGCAGGGACCAAGGTTTGATCCCCAGAACCACATGCCACGCTGGCCCCATCCCCAGGTGCTCTGAGCTGGCCACCAAGACTGGTAATCCCAGCGGGGGGAGGCTGAAAACAGGGGAATCACTATAAGTCTAAGCTGCGTAGTGAGACCCTGTACCAAGTATATACATACATACATATTTTTACCTACCCCTCAAATTTAAAAGTATCTGTGTAAGAAGATATTGAAAATATTACTATTTCTTGAACATAGTTGTTTTTTTTTTTTTTTCTTTTTGTTCTTGTTACTGTTTTTCAATATTGGGGACTAACTGAGCACAGGGCTTTTACTCTGAATTACATCCCCAAGCCTTTTTTTTTTTTTTTTTAACTTTGAGAAAGGTTCTTACTAAGTTGCTAAGTTGCCTACGCAAGACTCAAACCTGAAATCCTCCTAATTCAGCCTCCTAGCAAATGCTGGTATCTGGCCTAAATAGAAATATTTCATGCACTGACACCCTAGAAAAAAACTGAAATAAAAACTTAAAAACTCAATTATATTGGTCTTCCTACCAAGAGAGCCAAACTTAGATTCTGATTTCTCTAAGTTCAAAAACATAGTTTTTTCCAAAGTGTTAACAGCTTCTCCTTAAAGTGTTATTTTTAAAAGTCTTTAAAAATGCTCATGGAATAAAAATATGGATGCAGGTCACATAGTCTGCACTTTCCTCAGCTGAGCCTCTTCCAGTGTCTCTCCTGAGCACTAAGTGACTTGGGCTGGGTTAGCCAACTTCTGTTTTCAGTAATCAAGATTTCCAGATGAATGTCTGGATCCAAAAAGCGTCACGCTAGTAACAAGGCTTCTGCTCCCTTCCTCCTAGATCTCTAATCTAGCCACATTCTCTGGCTTCCCATCAGACCCCATCTGTCCAGCTTTATCCCCTTCTAAGTAACCAAATTTCTCATCAGTAGAGAAACCTAAATACATCAGACCCAGTTCCAGAATCTAAGCTAAAGGGGGAATCTGGAGAGATCACTGAGTTCATTAAAGAATGAAAACTGAGAATTCTTAAGGTAATTTAACAGGAAACAATAGCAAAAATAGGGTAAATCACAGACAAGTTTCCTATTAGAAAAAAAAAAAAAGACAGAAAATTAGAATTAAGTTTCAGAGCTGAAAATCTGCAACCCCTTCCCATTTAAAAATAAACAAACATGGAGGCTGGGGAGTATCTGCTTGGTGGTCTAATCACCTGCCTGGCAAGCGCAAAGTCTCAAGTTTGATCCCCAGTACCATATGCGGTGCTGGCCCCAAAACTGAGCATGGTGGTGCACCCCTATAATCCCAGTGCTGAGGAGGCAGGGCCAGCCAAATAGCTCAGCAGATTAAAGTGCCTACCAGTAGGCAAAGGGACTGGGGGTTCAATTCCTGGGCCTGCCAGTGCCAGTCCTGCCCCCAGGCATGCTAGAGACTGAGCATGGTGGTGTACCCTTGTAATACCAGTTCTTATGAGGCTGTAAACAGGCGGATCACTAGAGTCTGATCTAGTAGTGAGACCCTGAATACCATGTAGACCCTTCCCTAAAATTAAAAAAAAGTATGTATATAGATAAACAAAACAGAAGCAGAAGAAAACTTGAGAAGCAAAGTTTAATTAAAAGCAGAAAAAAAAAGTGGACAACATTAGTAATCATCATGGAAATGAAATTAAAACTGTTTATTTTCAGTACAGAGTCTACAAGGTCTCACTACGTAGATCAGACTCGTAGTGATTCTCCTGTTTTCAGCCTCGCAAACTGGGATTACAGGGTGCGCCACCATGCTGTCTCAATCACAGGCTCAGCAAGCCCTGGGAGCAGGGCCAGCACATGGGGATGAACCCTGGCTGCTAAACTCTGCCTAAGCAGGCTTTTTAGTCCACTGAGCTATCTGGCTGGCCCTAAAACCATATTCCTCTCTTCCAACCAAATGGCAAAACTTCAAATGACTAACAATACAAAGTATTGGCAAAGATGTGCTTCCAGCCAGTAAAATACACACTATATAACTAAAGAAATGTTGAATGACACAGGAACCAAAAAATTAAATAAATAGCTATGGGCAAATGAAATTCAGGCACCAGAAGTAAAAACAAATTCTTACAGCTGGAGTACAAATCTAGTACTTTAATACCACGGGCTAGGAAAAATTGTATTCTATAAGGTATATCCTCTAAGCACGAAGGAAATTATTCCAGATAATAACTCAAGAGATAGAATGAGTGGGTAAAAGTTGTAAAGACATAAGTCTCAATAAACAACAACAAAACCTCACAAAAATTAATGTTAAAACATAAAAAGTTTATGTATGTAGAAGTGTTTATGTCTGTGTATATGTAACAGACACATTTGTATTTATATACATATTGAATGAGAGTGTCCTAAGATTGAAAAATTTGCCATGAGCAGGGAAAGGACAAAAGTGGATGTTAGATTTGAAAAGTCAAAGTCCATAATGCAAATTGTATGATAACTATCAAAAGAACTTCTAAACTATTATCCCTGATGTCACAGATGCATCTTTGATTTAGGCAGTTATTAATATGCTATACATTATAGCTTTAATCCACATACCCCCCCAAAAAAGTTTTCTTCTCTCACAACTGGCTTTTTTTCAGAGCTAGCTCGATTGTGATTAATGATGCATGGAAGGCCAGGGAGATAGTTCAGTGGGCTAAGCACCTGCCTGGCAAGCACAAGGACCTGAGGTTCAATCCCACCTACTGCATGTGGTAGGATCTTGGAATCCCAGGCACTCTGACCCTGGGCTGAACTGGCCACTGAAACCAGGTACAGTGGTACACATTTGTAATCCCAGCACTGGGGAGGCTGAAACAGAAGGATCACTACAAATCTGAGCTGTGTAGCAAGACCCTCTACCAAATATATAAATTTAAACAAAATTTTTTTTTTTAAAAAAGAGAAAAGGGTTACTAAAAAAAAAGACAAAAACTGCATGCAACAGGGCTGGACAGTGGTCTAAGTGCCTGCCTGGCAATCCCAAGGACCTGAGTTCAATCCCGGGTATCTCATGCTGTGCCTGCCACTGAAACGGGGTGCACTTGGGAGGCTTCACAGGAGGATCACTATGAGTCTCAGCTGCATAGTGAGACCCTGTACCAAATAAAAAAAATAAATGATTTATTAAAAAAAAAAAGATGTATGGAAGATGGCTGGATAGAATATAAAGGGAGACAAGGAAGACAGGCTGCTACTTTGCTGACTTCTGCCTGCCAACCAAGAACTGTTTTCTTCTGTGATGCCCCTCCGCCATGCCACCCAGCCCTAGAGCCAACTGACAATGAACTGTAAGGTGAATAAATTTTTCCACTGTTAACTTCCGAGAGTTGTGTATTTTGTCCCAGAAATAAGAAAAGTATTTAAGACACTATAGCAATACATGGCATTTTCCTGTATCTCTACTCTACTCACTCCAGTGTATTTTTCCTTTTACACAGTTTTTTTAGAAAGTTTAGAAAATGTACACAATTTGTCGTCATTCTTACTCCTTACTTTTCCTGTGTTTTTCAACACCTACATAAGTATACAATATTCATAACAGTTGTTTCACTGTCACTGTATGTTCATCCCATTATCTGCATCACTTCTAGGTTTGTGTCTGCTGGCTCAGTTTTCCCCTAGTTAACTGTTTCTTTGCCTTACAGATTGACTGACTGAGTAACTGCACTACTTGGGACTGAGCCCAAGGCTTTGTATGTGGCAGGTAAGCACTCCATCATTAAACAACATCCCTACCCTTTTTAAAATTTTTATTATGCAATAAGTTAATAAACTGACCTTAAACTGGTGATCTTCCTGCATTAGTATCTTCCAGATTTTATTAGATGCTATATATTAAGAAATTTATGTTAAGTGCTAGATTTTGTTGTATTCTTTTACATAGTATTGAACTCTATAATGATGTTAGGTTACCTTAGATTTGATTTCCTTTTTTTTTTTTTAATGTATTTACTACAAGGTCTACAGGGTCTGAAGGGTCTCACTATGTAGATTAGACTCGTAGTGATCCTCCTGTTTTCAGTCACCCAAGAGCTGGGATTACAGGCACGCGCTACCACACCCAATCTCAATCGCTGGCTCAATGCACCAGGGCCAGCGAGGAACACCACAGATGACTTTCCTTAACCTTTGAGGCTTACTTTTAATCCTTCAAATTACTCAAATAACACTCTCCTGAGAACTATGCCAGATGTCTTCTGCATTTACAGGCCTTTCCATTCTCATTGGTGAAACTATGTATTGTTCTCACCCTCATGTTCTTCTGATTCTTTTCTGAGCCTTCGACAGTTTCCTTTTACATGTGAACAGATCAGCTCTCATCCATACTCAGACCACAGTTCTCAGCAAATCCTTAGTTCTCTCTCTCTCTCCTCTGGTATTTTGCCCTTCAAATTTAAGCTTTCTTGGCTTCCCCAACATTCATCTGCCTTCCTGACTCAGAGAGAAAGTGAGGCTGCTACAGCTTGAGTCTAGAGGTCCCCCCAAAGCTTCATGCTAGGATGAAAGGTATATAATTACTATATTAGTTCACTGGTACATTTGGCATCTGCTCTAAGCCAGGTAGCATAAATAGAATTTAAAAAGGGGAAAAAGACGCTGTTCCTATCTCCTTGTTGGTTTCTGCTTTGCTTGCTTGCTTTTACTGTCTTCTGCCTGCCATGAATTGCTTCTCCTCTTCAATGCCCCTCTGCCACACCACCCGGGAACCAGCTGGTTATGGATTGAAACCTCTACAAACTGTGAGCCAAATAAGGCTTTCCCCCTTTAACTCTCAGGGTCAGGCATTTTGGAAAAGTAACTACAACAGGCTCTTTTCAGGCCACTCTTCCTGGCCTGAGGCCTAGAACCTGCCTCTGGGCAGTGAAGCAGTGAGTGCAATCGCAGGCTCATCTTGTTTGCTTCTCTTACTCAGTTCACAGTCCTTGGATGCCTAGTATCTAATGTCTGAAAATGCCTGTGTCACACATTCTTTCTATTATCTAGCAGAATAAAGCCAGCCCCTTTACCATGGTTGGAAGCAAAACAGAAATATATCATCAAAGCAAAACACTGGGTAAATTATTTATTCTTTCATCTTAATTTCTATAATTAAAGAATAGTCCATATGAAATCATTCCTTTGAAATTTGTTGTCTGTCTTTGCAACTATGTTATATAGTTGATCTCTGTAAATGTCCTTTGGACTCTTCATGTACCTATAATGTAGACAGATCCATATCTATCATTGTACTGGTTGATAACATTGTGTCAACTTGATAAGTTTAGAAGTTTAAATTACTCAGCAGGGAGCCAGGGTTCTTAGTCTGTAAACATCCTCATCCTGTGCAACAGGAGGGCATGGACATTGTGCGAGTTCTACACCCCAGCCCCAGGGTAGCTTGTTTACAATATAAAGAGGAAAGAAAAACTTACTAGAAGCCAAAGCTGCTGCCCTTCCTTTTTGCTCTTTACAGTTTTCCGTTCCCATGAACTGCTGCTCTCTGCCATGTGCTACTCTGCTTGGGAGCCAGCAGAATACAGACTAAAACCTCCACAAACTGTAAGCTACATAAATAAACCTTTTCTTCTGTATAGAGTATAACAAATAAAAAGTAACAAAGACAACTGTCTTATTCAATTTAGTTTTGTTCTGTTTGATCTGTTTCTCTTCCTTTCTTTTACTTCTTTTTCTGGCTTCATTTTCAGATCTATCGCCAATTAATTTGGAAGAAAAAAAATCAATGAAACAAAAGGCTGGTTTATAGAGCAGTTAGTAAATTTTATGACCATCTAAAAAAAAACTTCCTAGCAATAAAAGGGAAAAAAACACAATTTACCAATATCAAAATGAAAAGGCAGATACCACCACTATTCTGAAGGCATTGTAAGAATAAGGGAATATTACAAACAGCTCCATCCTTCCACAAATCCCAAGCCAGTCTGTTATTCACTGGTACTTCTATCAGCAAAATCTCCTATAGCCTCAAATTTTTCTCTGAATGTTCCCATCCTTTTTTTCTAACTGAAATCAGGTTCTTCCCTAAGGATTGTCTTGCAGCCTTCTCAAAACAGGCCCATCTCTCCAAGAGGGAGATGTCCAAGTTGTTCCTCATTACCTCTTCAAAACCATCATACTGTCTTCTTTCACTGTACCTCCTTCTTTAAAAAAACTCTGACTTTGATATTCCCTGCCTTAGACTGTACAACATGCCACAATTCCTGGTTATACATACAGATCCAGGTTACTTCCCCATGTTTAAAACAATATTAGTACAGTGTTTACTATTACTCTCCAGTACTATCCCACTTATAATTACTAGGGATTCTCATAATTCATACAGATCTCATTCATTCCTTGAATTCCTTTTCTCCAATGTCTTCCTAAGGTGATCATCCATTTCCCTGTCACATGTTGTATCAGTAACCAACATGGTTTTTCTGTTTTATTTCTAAACATCACACTCTTCAACCACCATTGCTAACTATAACAGTTCTTTTCATTCAATCATGATCTAAACTTCATTGACCTTATTAACTTCTGCTGACCCAAACAGGCCCAGCACTAGATACCTGGCCATTAATCAAAGCCACACAGGGGCAATAGCCTCCCTGCTCCCATGATTTGACCACAACCCATTCTAGTAGCTTGAAATGCCTAGTTTTCTAGTGCAAGTCCTCTAATAAATACCTAATTCTGAAATACATTAGTTCTCTTCACTAAATGAACCTTAAATTTGGTACAGGAACCATTAAAGGGAAACAGGCTTATAAATCTGAACTGTTTTTCTGTTTGGAGTAAAGGCACTGATGACCCTAAGCAGTATACAGGACATAATGCAATGGCAAAAAAATGTTTTACTACTATTTATCAACTGCAGACAAGTACCAGAGAGCAAATCCCTGGGTAAGTATGTCATTGCTGCTAAAGATTTTAATGAAAGTAAGCTGTCAAAACTTAAACTTTTAAAAGTAAGCTGCTTAGGGTGGGGGATGTAGCTCGGTGGTGCAGCTGCCTGGCAAGTGCAAGGCCCTAAGTTCAATACCCAGTACAAAAAAAATAAGACCAAATGAATAAATAAGAGTAAGTTGCTCAGTTAAAAAAAAAAAAAAAAAGTGTTATTAGTCCTTTTTTAAGTATATTGGAAAATTCTTTAAAAATACATAGCTCATGTCTTTAATAGAAAGACTTAGGTCATGTGGCCACAGAGCTCACAAAGCACATCCTGCAGGCAGCTGAATTACAACACAAATCCTTGCAGGGCCTCTTATGTGAAAAGACCTTGACTGGAAAGAATAAAAGCCTTGAAAATTGACATGGGCACATGTAGACAGATTATGATGGAGCTGAATGCCTGAAACTCCTAAAATCTGTCAAGCATTCTTTGCCACTGGAAGCATTCATTCATTCCATGTATGAGGAATCAGTCTCCCTTTGCCTGAAAGCTACACAAAGGCATCCCCTGAGACAGTTACCTCATAGGCTGAGTGCTGATAGCCCTACAGACCTACTCCTAAAGCCTCTTATTACTGAGATGCACAACCAGACTCAAATTCCAGGAAGTCCTGCAGGTTGGGTATAAATATGACCTCTGCATACATGCAATACATATGAAAAGATCTGTAAGATCTGGCCAATTTATGTTAACACAAAGTTGGGATATATGTATCTCACAGTCTTCTTCCCTAAGTGTTTCTGCTCTAGGGTTGGGCATAAGAGAAATACGTCTTACGTTCAAAAAACAGAAAAAAAGCAGCAGGCACAATGTTCTACAGTCTGGAGTGATCTAAGGCAGGATGTAGAGGGGCTGGCAGGTTTAATCTTTTCTCACTCTTCCATTCCCTATTCTATGTCACCTTACTTCATATCTAGTTAGCAAGTCTTTCTCAATGCCAACCCAATGACCAACAGTCCATCAGAAACATAGCTAACACCTGGAGACATGGTAGCTACAGGTTTTGGATTCTGAGGCCTCCTTACAATGTCATCAAAAGTTAGATATTAACTATATTTTATAACTGCAGGGTAAATCTATAGAGGACAGCTTTATACTATGTATTTTAATTTTTTCACTTTTATGTTTCCTTTAATGATTATTTATAAGTTTTATAAAAAATAAATGTGCAATTTTTAAACATTTTGGGCAACCCTATCTAATCTGGAATACTCTAAATTCCCTGGGGGGGGGGGGAGGAACAAATAAAAGGAACTTTTTCATTCTAAAAGAATAAAAAAAAAAAAAGGAAAAGAAAACTTACATCATTAGATTGAAACAATCGAGTCATTGCAAAGAAGGCTTCTGTAGCTTCCACAGTTCCAAAGTGTTCACCCTAAGTAAAATTTGAAACAATTTTTTTAAACTTAAAAATGCAAATGCTAAGAAATTTCTCTTTATATCTGTGTAAATCTTTAAGAAGTCAGGAAGAAAAACCTCTTCATGAACATTTTGCTTCTTGGTAATTTTTCGGGCTTTCAATTTACAAACCTATATAGCCATTTATGTATGCCTTATTTAAAATAATTCGGTATTGCCCTGCACAGGATTGTCCTTAAATGTTATAAAACAGTGCTAAAATTTCAACAGACTCTATTTTGACTTTCCTGAAAGATTTACAAGAAAGCAGAATATGATGCAATTAGAGTTTCTAATCAGAAAAGGATGTTACTTACACTGCCCAACAGCAGAGAACATAACTGGTATATTTCAATAATCAATGCCTAGCACAATGCCTGATATATCATAAAAGCATCATCAATATGAAACTATAGGACCTGTTCAGGAAGAATGCCAGAAAATACAGCAAAATGGGGTCCAATCAAGAGGAAATGATTCATCTGTTACTATGAGCAGATGCATCATTCTACTAGCAGATTCATCTGTCACTATGGCTTAAGTGACTGTTATAGATCCCATAAAAATATGATTTCAGACTTGAAATTCAGAGAACACGTGGCTTTGTTAACTTGAATAGAAATTTAAAAGTATTTTTCCATAAAGATCTAAGAAAAACCAGGGAAAGAGGTAAAACAAATGTTCATACTGTGCTTGATAATTTCCTTGTCAAGATAACTGTTTCAACATGAATTACCCCATGAAAAAGGAATTGACCAATATAAAAAACTATGCTATTCTGAATCAATTATGACTACTCAAAACTCTGTTTAGCCTAGTTGGATATAATGTGTTAGGAAAATTTAAGTCAAACTGACTATGGCTTACGTACTCATAATGTACAGAGAGATTCTGCTGTTTGTAAACAAATACATTTTATTTAAAACTATATTCTTGTTGCTCAGTCTCAATTTGCAAAGCTTTGTTAAACCTCTCAATGAGATCTTAAGTTACAAAACAGTAAAAATAAAGCATTCTCTTAGAATTCAAACTGCAATCTACAGTCTTCTTAGCATCTTATGATCTATGAAACAAAAGTATATTGTTTAAGGCACTATATATCTCATGAGATTCTTTTTGCAATGTGAAACAAAGAAAAAAAAAGTAACAATGATAAATATAGCATCTATATTCCACAAATACTATTTTGGTTTTGGTTCCTATCAGAGCAGTGTATAAAACACAGCAGGAATGCAACAAATACTTGCTGAGTAACTGTTCGACATCTGCTTCTGAATGCTTACTATGTATTTAGAACTATCAATGCTTTATACTTATTATTTCAATAATTTCATAAAACATATTATTATAACCCTCACTGTAGAACAGGGCATTAAGGCCCATAATGGTTAAATTACTTGCCCAAAATCATATCTTCAGCAATAATGAAACAGAATAAACATGAAATCTGAATATTAGAATCAAAGT
>PVKA01049388.1:0-13275 GCA_004027165.1 Ctenomys sociabilis | reverse complement strand
TTCAGAATCACATTTAGAATCACAGAATGACGGGCTCTGTAGAACACTATATGTCAAGGAGTTGCCCACTCCTACTCACAGCCTCTGGAGGGGGACTTGTTAAAAAATTGCAGATTCCCACATGGAGCAAGCCAGTCTCTGGGATGGAAGCCCAGAAATTTGCATTCTGTACCTGGTTCCTTGGGGTTTCAAACTCATCCACTAGTTGAAAGGCCTTTGCCTTGAACCAGTAGAATCTGAGCATCTTATGATCCCTGCCAGAAAAAATGGAATCACAGAATCCTAATATAGTTTACAATTACAATTAATAGCCAGTTAGAATCATAAGTTAAGCACATTCACTCACAATTTTAGAATCTTATATTCTAAGAAGCTCAGTGTCTAGAACTGTGGACCCTGGGGTATGATTTTTTTTTCTCATTCCAGAAAAAACTTTTGTTTTCTAGTCTCCTCACTCTTTTTTGGAATGGAAAGCTTTATCCCCTGTCCCTGAAAGGGCTGTTGCCACAGTGTCATCTACGTCTGTGAAGATAGATGCTCTTTCCATATGGGTGCCAAGACGGCCAGCAGAGCCCGGCATTCACAGAGCCTGGGAGCAGGAAATGACTTCTGCTTTCCATTTAGGACCAGCATGTGACTGCCCAAGAAACAGATCTTGCTCTTTGATAAAATGAATTTGAGAGGACATTATTGCTGTTTTACTGAAGCAGGGTTATTGAGGAACATAGATAGGAGAGGTTAATAAGCTCCTGGGGCCTCTGGTCAAGGAAATGAAAGACAGAGAGAGAGACAGAGAGAGAGTATGGGGGCAACAGAATACTATTTTGGAGATGGAAATAGAGAGAGAGAGAGAGAGAGAGAGAGAGAGAGAGCAAGACCAACAGTAAGAGAGAGGGAGAGGGCGGAGGAAGAAAGAGGGGGAGAGAGACACAGAGACAGAGAGACACACACACACAGAGTATATATATGTTGTGTATGTGTATGTGTGTTTATATTTAGGGGAAGGATATATAGAAGAGTAATGAAGCATATATAAAAATCAATGGTAAAAAGGACATGTTTTTTTTTTTTAAAGTCACACAACAAGTTGCTGAAGACTTCTGATTCCTGGGTGAATATTCTTTCCTGGACATCACTCAGCATCCAGTTCCACGTTTCTTAAACACTTCCATCCTGTTTAGCATTGTTTTAAGGATGTCATCAACCACGTAAGCTGTACTGACTCTGTGCGGTAGATGTTTTCTTGTGTACTAATTCATTGACCAAACATATACGAAGGGCCTGTGACTCTCTGGGCAGGGTCCTATGCAAAGGTATGAGAAATTTCGGAGCAGCTCTTTCCCCATTTGCTCCACAGCGAGAGATGTGACTACTCCATTGAGAGAAGACACATGCACCAATTCACACTCTTGAGATCCTTTCAGATCTGAGCCTCTCAGAAGCAGGCGGGGGAGAGATGCCCTCAGACAGTGAACAATAATACAACACGTTAAGTGCTGTCCTAGTGAAGAGGAGCTCCGAGGAAGAGAATAAATACACACAGCTTGCAAGCCAGATGGAACTGGAAGCCCGAGCAGCGGAGGGGTAGGGGCAGCTGCTGAAAGCTCTAGGGCCATCCAAGTCATCTCAGTGGTTTGCTGGAGGGGATAAGCATGGGTTGCGGCCATGTGGAGATGAGAAATTAACTCCCAATAGCTGCCTCTTGTCTGTGTGATGAGGGCAAGTAACTTTTCTATAAGATTTAGCTTCCTTTCAGTGAAATAGCAGCTAGGTCCTGTCCTCCTGGGGTGACTTTTATTGCTGGGGAAACTGCAGCATAGCCCCAGCAAGCAGCCACTCTCCTTTTCCTCCTGAGCAGTCCAGCAGGCACAGTATTCTCTTCTGAAATTTAGGACAGTGTGACCATTAGACAAAACCTCCTTTTACAATCTTGACTAAAGGATTCTGCTTTGCAGCTTTCCTGAGTTTGCTTAAGTTGGATGAGAAAGAAAGAATTGAAAGCTTAGAGGAAAATGAGGAGATGTTTTTCTCCTGTATCTCATTGCTTGGTTTTCTCCCTCCCTCCCCAGTGTACAGAGGACTGGGATATTGTGTCCCCAAATGGTGTCACCCAATAGAAGTCCAGAGGGGGCCTGGACTTCAGTCCCCAAACAGGCGGAATTTTCTACCCACGATCTAAACATGGCCATTCTGTATTACTCAGCCTCCACTTGTTTCTTTCTTGCAGGAAGACAAACCAAAACAACACCCCTTTGAATCTGGCAAGTAGAGAAGGGTTAGAGAGGTCTTGGGAAGAGGAAGTCAGGAAAAAGCTTAAAGGACTAAAGAGGAAGCAGTTTTCAGTACAGAGCCTCTCTCAGCGGGGTAGGTGATTCATAATCATTATCTGATTTAATCCCCATGCCTAAGCCTTCGTTACCTTAAATGTCTTTACCTCCACTTTATATTCTGATTGGGTTGCTTAGAACCAGAGAGGTTAAGCAACTTGTTCAGACAAACACAGCTGAGAAGCAGTGGCATCTGCATTGGAGGCTGCTGTGCCTGTGTAGGTGACCACATTTCCAGAGGAAGCTGGTGGCTATTTGGAAGCTGAGCCTGGGTCTACAGCTTCAGGGAAGCTGGTCCGGGAGTTCAGGTGATTTTGCTAGAACATCCTATGTGGGGACCTCGCCAAGGATTTCTTGTTACTGGGCTGGGTGTTCCAGGTGATCAGAGTCATGAGGGTTGTAGGTTGGGACCCCAGAGTGATGTCCTATGGACTTTGTCGAGCGGTTTTCCCCTGCGGCAGCCTTTGCTGGCCCGTGCTCAGTTTGTCTCAGCCTGGCTCCCACGTTCAGCCTCAAGCCATTGTTCCTGCCTTGGCTCTTCCTGTCTTCTGAGTTGCTTTCTAACTAGCTTTCGGCTCTGTTGCAGAATCGTGGCTTTTTGAAACGTCTGATTGCATCACTCTGCTCCTAAAACACATGGTGGTCACAGCTTATTTTGCCACTCAGCTCCCACTCCTCCCTCATGTGGCTTTGGCTTTGGAAAAGCCCATCTGTGTACATTCATCCTTCACTATCTGTGGGGGACTGGTTCCAGGACCACCATGGTTACCGACACTGTTGGACGCTCAAGTTCCTTGTATAAAACAGCATAGCATTTGCATAGAGCCTATGTATATTTTCCAGATCCAGGGGACTGTATGTACTGTTTAACTTAGCCCAGATCACATGATCCAAATGAAACACAGCCAGCCCTCTGTATCCATAGATTCTGCACTCAACTGGATCAAACATATTTGATGAGTGAAAAAGGATCTCTAATGAACATGAACAGACTTTGTTCTTTTCCTTATTTTTTAAACAATACAGCACAATATTAACTATATAACATTTACATTGTATTAGGTAGTATAAATCATCTAGAGATGATTTAAAGTATAAGGGAAGATTTGTGTAAGTTATATACAAATATGATTCTATTTTATGCCCAAGATTCGAGCATCCATGAATTTTCATATCCTAGGGTGGGGATAGGGGACTGTGGTATCCTGGAGCCAGTGCTCCAAGAGTACCCACTATAAGCCAGGGTCTTTTCCAGGGCCAGGCTACAATGGCAAAAAAATATACAAGCTTCTTTTTTTTTTTTTTTTGGTGGAACCAGGGATTGAACTCAGGCCCTTGCACTTGCCAGGGAAGTGCTTATTCCACTGAGCCATCTCCCTGGCCCCCTACAAGCTTCTTTCTCATCTACTAGGGGAAGTGGACAGTCATGAGCATGTGCACACCACACACACGCACACACACACACACACACGCACACACACAGAGGGGCAAGGTGATTTCCAAAGGAGGACCATGGCAGAATGAGACAAGGGATGTTCCATAGTTTCTGGGCTCAGAGTCAGACAGACTCTCAGGAAGTGGTTGTTGAGTAAAGGAATGAGGACCATCCCAGCTATTCTGGAGGAGCCCTCATCCTTCACAATGTAACTTAGGATGCCTCTAGAAGCTCTCCATTAGTGACTTATTCTCCATTTTCAGACCCTGTTTGGTAGATGGGGCCATAGTTATATAAGTGATATATTTTTTGTGTGTGTGTGTGTGTAACACTCTCCTCTGCCATGGGAGTTGAACAAAGCAGCATTCTCCCTATTTCCCAGTAAGGCTCCAACCTGCCAGAGCCAAGCAGCAGAAAGCTAGTGTGCTTTCCCAGCTGGCTTTGATCAAGCCTCTCCCGCCTTCGGCTTTCCAGTCTTCCCTCTCCTGGTTCCCTCCACAGGCCTGTTGCCAGCCCTTCGATCGTCCCTGTGACTTTCCACTGGTCCTTATCTGGCTCCATTAAGACGGTGAAGCTTCATCCTGCTCATGTCACCCCCATGCTCAGCAGCCTTCCGCGACTCACCCTGGCCTGCAGCCCAAGTCCAAATGCAGGAGGGCCTTCCTTGGTCTGATTTCTTCCTCCTTTCTGCAGCCAGATTACTGTGATTTTCCTCCCAAATAACACTCCTTTGGGTGTTTATTCTATCCCATCCTTAATTTACAGTCTCTGCTTGTCTCCTACTACTGGCTATGAGCTGCTTGAAGGCAAGGAGTACGTCTTGCTCATCCATGAATCTCCATCATCAAACCCGAGGCTTTTCCGACTGGTGTGGTCCACAAATATTTTCATAGCAGGACACTTGCATGACATTGCCTCATCTGCTCTGAGTGCAAACGGTGTTGCAATCCCGGACCCTTGAGGTTCCTATCTCAGGAAGAGGTAGGACTTGCAGATTTGGTTCCTTTGCTGGGTGGGATACAGCTCTGGCATCCTTGTTTAAAACTTGTGCTTTTCCCTCTTGAACCTTTCTGGCACTTCTCAGTCTCCATAGGTAACCTCATGAACTTCTCACGTGCTTGGGCTCCATATAGTGGCAATTTACTGTTGGAATTTTTTGGTGTTACTTGCTGTGATGACAAACACATTTTTGACCTGTCTGGTCTTTTTGAAGCCCCCTTCTTTTCCACACTCAGTCTTTATGAATTGGGTGGATTTGACTTCACACTCCACTTCTTTGGGTTGACATTAGATCTATAATCAGCTAATCACAGCATCCAGTATCCACCTAGCTATAGTGATTGGCTTTGGGGTGGCAAGTGGCCCAAGCTAAGCCAATGAGAGTCCCTTGGATGTCAGCTAGAACCAACAGACTATTTCTATAGAATTTGCAGAGCTGGTAGAATATGGGCCTGACCATCTAGTGACTAGTACCGTCCTTTAGGTGCACTTCCCTGAGGGTGATGCCAACATAGAGAAGTACTGGGATGATAGAGGGCAGCCTTTCCTGCTGACCTGTTGACAGCGTTTGAGCACCCCGATCCTTGCCTGCACATGTACTTTTCTGCCAGCCAATAAATCCATCTTTCTTTTTTTTTGTGTGTGGAGCTGGGGATTGAACTCACGTCCTTGTGCTTGCCAGTCAAGCACTTATTCTACTGAGCTATCCCCCCAGCCCCCCTAAATCCACATTTCTACTTACATTGCTTTGCATTGGGCTTCTGAGTTGGTCATCTGGAAGAGATGTGCTAGCATCTGAAACTTCAAGTTTCTTTTTTTTTTTTTTTTGGCAGAACTGGGGATTGAACTCAGGCCCCTGTGCTTGTCAGAGAAGCGCTTATTCCACTGAGCCATCTCCCCAGCCCCTAGCATCTGAAACTTTAAAGCTGTGTATCTTTGCATGGTTAGAAAACTTATCAAGGCTTTGGGAGGTCATACCATGTACTATTATATTCTATGAAGGAGATGAACATTGTTGATCTCCAAGTCACCTCCTCAACTATAGCAATTTGGTCCCTGTGATCATGTGACTGAAGTTTGCGAAGGATCTCACAGTGTAGGTCCTTACCGAAAGCTTTATCCAAGTCAAAACTTCATAACTACAGCTCCCAGTTCATAGGTCCACATCTCCTCAAAGAGGTCCATAATTTCGGACCACAGCTTTTCAATTTCACCCTTGAGTGCCATCAGTATTCTTGAGCAGGTGCCATCCTTTTCTGGCAATTTGTCTGCATCTAGTTTGTCACTTGGAGTTGGAGTATTTACCTGTGAGAACAATGCCTTTAGTGTTCTTACTTGCAAAAGACAGTTTGGGAGCAAGGATTTCCCCTGAGGTCCGCCTTAGTAGAAGCTGAGGCTGAGGCTGCTCAGATCTTCCAGATATCTCTTTTTCATCTCTGAGATTGGTCCTGGATCTGTGAACATCAAGCATCTTGCCAGTACTTTGTTTGACCTCTTTTTTATTTGATGTATTTGAAAGACCTCTTGTTCTGGTCCTGCAGTTCTTCCCAAGGTGACTTTCACTGTATCTTTGGGCTGCATAATTTCAACACTTCCCTCCCCTGAGTGGGCTTTTTGGTTCTAAGTCATCCATTTTTAAGTCTTCTCAAGGTTGGCTTTTGCTTTGCAATAGTCTCTAACATGTGTCTCCTTAGCTTGTTCTTTTTATTTTATTTTTCACTGTATGGACAGACCATGCAAGACTGTAGTGGGAGGAGGCAGGGTACGTGCAAGGTTTATGGAGCTCATGGAAGTTCCAATAGTTTGTGATGCCACCATCTCAGTATTGGGCTACTTGTTGGGTTTTATCAAAGATGTAATAGAAGCATTTAGAGGCAAAAAAAGAGAGGGCGACCAGGCTGCCTTTCAGCTGAAGTCCATAGTTCCTGCTGAGTGGTCCTTTCCAGAGACTCTGTTCTCTCCCTGCCCTGGGGGATGCATCATCCTTGTGGGACTTATCTATTCTGCCCACACTAAATGAAGTCCTCCTCAGGTGGCCTGATGGGCTCACTGATAGCCACAGTTCTGCTCACCACTGATTGGACAGACCTAGCACGTGGTATGCATGCGCTACAGGGGCCTGGGAAGGATGGTGTTGCTTATGTCCAGGAAGCAAGCAGCCAGCTCCGCTTCAGGCACTTATCTCTTAGCTCGCAGCCCCAACATTTAGGGTCTAAAGACACGTCTTTCCTGATTTTTTCTTTTACATCTTCTAACTCACTGTTCTTCAAAGCTCTTCTCCCAGGGCATAGCAGAACATACGTAGCTTTAGAGTATTGTTTGTCCTCATTGTGTGACTTTGGGCAAGTCAGTTTTCCTCCCTGAGCCCCAGTTTTCTCACTCGCATGGCAGGGTATGGACACTTTCTCTGTGGGGAAGCTGCTGGCTGAGGTAGTGCGTGAGCAGCCCGCACAGGGAGGCGAGCAGTGAGCAGCAGCTGCAGAGGACCGACACATGTGTGCCCGGCAGGATCAGTGTCTGTGCATGTGGTGAGCACTGTCCCCCAGGTGTCTGCTCGGAGCCAGGCACTATGCTGGAATGAGTGGTGAGTAAGACAGAGGAGGACCCTGTCTACTGCAGCATTTCTGGTGAGAGGAAATAACAGAAATATAAAGACAGGTAATTCAGAGTGATGAGTGTCCTGAAGAAGTAGACCCAGGTAATGAGAGAAAGAGGGTGGAACAGGGATGTCTGGGACAGAATCTTGGAGATGGCACTTGTCCTTGGTGTGATGAACCAGAAGAGGCCCTTGTGAAGGTCTAGGGGAAGTTAAAGCTGAGGTTTAGTCCTCGGAGATGGTCCCGGGACAGAAAAACTCCTGGCTGGCAGGAAGTGTGGAGAGACCCAAGGACATATGGACCTCATCAGCCTTGGGGAGAGGTCTGGATGTTGCCAGACTGGGATGGAGCCATTGTATCCGACTAGGCCCTTCCTGCACCTCTGATTGAATTTGCTGTCTCTAGTCCCAGATTCAGTGACGTTGTTTGCCTAATCAATTTCATTAGCAAGTTGGCATTCTTGAAGAACTGAGGGTTTTCATTAAAGATCCACACAGGCTGTATTCTCATTTGTAGGGAAATTGAGGCCACAGTCTGTGGGGTCGGCCTTGGCGCCCCTGATGAGGGTCACAGCCACATGGCAGACTTCCTTTTGTCTCTGCCCTCCGAGGACCTACAGTGCCCTGGATGGGGCAGGGCCCTGCACACGTGCTGCCTCCTTCCTCTGGTGGTCCTCTCTGAGTGGCTGGTGGTGTTGACTCTGTGCTGTGATGTGGAAACTGAGGACCAGCATCTCCCCCTCCCTTGTCACCTCAGGACATCTCCCCCCTGCACGGAACAGCCCACACGGCATCCTGTAAATAACTGCATGTTCCCAACACCTCTCCTCCTTCTCCTTGGAAACCTGTTCTCTCTCTGGACTTGGGCTGCTGGGTTGTTAGATTCCCCAGCGTGAAGATTCCATGCACAGTGTGGCAGGAGCTCAGATGCTGCATGCAAAGGCTTAGGGCTGGGCACGAATCCATCTTTACTAGCTAGGCGACCTTCAGAAGATCACCAGACCTCTCTGAGCCTCAGTTTCCTCTTCCAAAATGCAGCGATATAGTAATAATGTCTGTGGTGAGGATTAAATGAGAACTGTCCTTCAGTGCCCGGCTAAATGTGAGGCACATAGTAGGGGCTTAATGAAGATGACAAAATTAGGTAAAGAAAAATCGCTATGATGACATATAGTAGGTTTCTTTTTATCCTGTAGCCTTTCTTCTATATAGTTTATTGATATTCCTTTGGGGAAATAGCCTTAGTTTTCTGGCCATTTGGTTTTGATCAAATTGAATCCTTCCTCCCTCAAGCACTAGGGAATGGCATATATCACGGGCCTAGGATTTAGGAAGGGACTTGTTCCCCAAGATGGTCCAATAAGACTCACCTGTGGCACTTGTTCTGGAAATATTAGGGAATTTTTCTTTCTGTTTGAGTCACTAAATGGGAAAGTATGAGTCTAGGGACACTGTGGAAAGAGCCTGCCTAAGAGGAAAGTGAAGCTAGAGAGAAGCAGAGCTAAGAGACAGGGACTGAGCCAGATGATATTATGAATATCAATATCTATTGATATTGATTTGATCCTTCTGGATCAAATCCTGCCTGGAATTTACTTTATCCCTTGAATTTTTCAGTTCCAGGAATTATTATAATTCTTCCCACCCTTAAACTATTTCCCTTTCACTGGCATCTAAAACAGGCTTGAAGCCGGGCATGGTGGCGCATGCCTGTAATCCCAGCACTCGGGAGGCTGAGGCAGGAGGATTGTTGTGAGTTCGAGACCAGCCTGAGCTACAAAGTGAGCTTAAGGCCAGCCTGAACTGCATAGTGAGACCCTGTCTCAAAAAGACAAAAAAACAAAACAAAACAAAAAATAAATAAATAAAACAGGCTTGACTGGCATTGTACAGTGTACTCCATATTTGTATTTTAATTAATCCAATAAGGTGGCTAACACCGTGCTCATTATGCAGAAGAGGGAACTAGGGCTAAGGGAGATCTGTAATAAAGTGTCACAGCTAGTACACGATAAAACTGAGATTAGGTGCAGAGCATTTGGACTCTAGGCTGTCCCTCAGCCACTTTGTCTTCTGGTAGAAGGGGCATAAATTTGTAATTTAGATTTGTCACATCCACTCTCTGGGTCTGGCCCCATTATTTTCCTGCCTCTGCTTTCACCCTTTTAGCCCCCACTTCCTCAGGGAAGAAGCCTTTGCTGGCTCTACCTTCAGACCACCCTGCCTCCTGGTAGACCTTCTGTGTGGCACCATATACTCTTTCTTAGCTCGACTGAACTTCCATAATTGCTCCTGGTTTTGCTCTTCCACTGAGTGGGAGTCCCATGGGAGCCGAGATGCCGTCTGCCTGGCCATTGCTGCAGCCTGACGCTTTGGCACCTTGCCCAGCCCACAGTAGGCACCTGGTAAATGTTTGCTGAATAAATGAATTGCATAATTTTTTCACTCCCACTGTGGCATCGGATCACTGGGTACCTGTCTGCGGTGTTGGATCATTTTGACCCTGCAGAATTTGCTCTTGCTCTGCTGCCCTGCGGCCTCCTGTGATCTCTGAGGCTTACTCATTTTCATATCCATATGTATGGCTTTTCCTTCTGGACTATGAGATCTTTGAAGATAGCCCAGTGTCCCTGATCGTCAGCCTTTGAGTAGTGGTGTCTTAGTTACTTCTTGCTTGTTGCAGAGGCAAAATAGCTGACACCCAAAGTCAAGGGGGGAAAGGTTTATTTAGCTCATCGTTGTGGAGGTTTCAGTCTATAATCAGGTGGCTCAAAGACAAGGCAGCACATGGAAGAGGGGCAACTTTTCATGGTGGTGGAAGACAGCAAAAGTAGCAAGTGCAGAAGAGGGAGACACACGTTTTTCTGCCCCCTTTATCTTATCCAGACTACTGGGATCAGGGCAGTGCCAATCCCATCAGTGGATTGATCCAGCAATCACCCACGCTTCATCCCAACACCTTAATCCCGGTATGGAACCACAAATTAATCACGAAGTCTAGTTTCAGCCACCTCTGAAAAAGCTCCATCTAAAAGTACATGAAGCTTTGAGGGGACATCTAGACACAAACAATAAGTGGTGATAAAAACAGTGGTACAAGTAACATATTAATTATGGTCCCTTCCTATTTGCCAGGGACAGTTCTGAAGCTTTAACATAGATCACTTCATTCAATGCTTGCTTCGACTGTGTTGTATGGCCAGTTATGAGCCTATTGAACTCAAGGGTAAACTGACGCTTACAAAGGTTATGTTGGCTCTTTTTTGCTTTGCCAGTTTGTTTGGATTCTGTCTCATACAATCAGAAAAAATGTTTTCCCAGGGACTTTCTGAGGATATTCTGCGCTGGATTGGACATGGCAAGGATAATACAAGACTGGGATATGGGAAGGAGCTATCAGGATGGCCCCCGGCAGATGGAAGCTTGGCTGTCCCCATGAAGGAAGAAGCTTTTGTTTCACCAGCACACATTTGTCAGCAGACCTGTGGTGGCCCCGGGGCTCAGAAACAAACAAGGCCTGGAGTGTCAGCTCATCCTGCAGGTGAAGGGAGGCAGGCTGAGCCCCGGAGCTAATGGAACGCAGCAGGCGCACAGGCGCAACAGAGGAGGTGCTGCACCTCCTTGGAGGAGGGTCGGGAGCTGCGCTGGAGCCAGTTCCTCAGGGGTCCTTACAGCGATGCCAGGGGCACTGTGCCATGGCATTCCCAGCTTCACTGCTGGAGCAGTGCCTCCGCGAATTCTGCCACATCTACACGCCACCTATGCTTTTGACTTCACATTTCCCTCTAATTTTATTCACTTGCCAAAATAAAACCCTCCAATGCATTTCTTTTAAAAAGACATCTCCAAGGGCCACTTTAGCCAGCAAACCACAATCATTTGCTGTACACAGAGCGGAACAAGGTGCACAAATACAATGAGAGGAAACCTCTCTTTGCATCTAGCTCTGTGCTGCTCAGGCCTAGGGCCGGCCTGTAGTCTCAGGCTAAGCCTCTGGTCCCTGGAATTTGGGGATAGTATGAGAGAAAGCGTCTAGGACTCACACGCCTGGTGGATGTGACTGAAGTGTGTGTTGTGAAGGAGAACAGAAAAACAAGAATAAATTCCTTTACATTTTCTACTACATGAATGGGAAGGAGGCTTTGTCATTCAGGTTCTTACTTTTCCCATTCAGAAAACAGGGCTAACAACTCCAATTTCCGGAGCTATGTAGAATATTAGAATATGATGCTCTGTGACAAGGTGACCGTACTGAGAACAGGAACCCCTGCACCTTGATCTTGATCTGACCAGATTGTGTAAACTTCATAATCACCTTTGCTTCAATGTCATTTCTCTCTCTCTCTCTCTTTCTCTCTCTCTCTCTTTCTCTTTATCTTTCTCTCTGGCTCTTTCTTTCCACCTAAAGAATCTGACAGCCATGGGATTAAATTTCTCTTCCATCCCAGGAAGGTCAACTCTCTGAGCCTTAGTTTTCTCATCTTTAAAATGGGCATAATAAGAACAGCCACCTCACCACATTGCCTTATAGACAAGAACATGCTTTGTCATGGGTAAAGTTCTGCACATCTATAAGGACATGTTTTTATTCTCCGGGGTTCTCTGGTGTGGGGAGGTTATCAGAGAGCTCCTGGGGTTGCACTGATTACTCCCTGGGAAATCAGCTGGGTTTGAGCCCACACCAAGGCTTCCTGAGCTCCTGACAGTTGCGTGCTGATGTGGAGGGGAATATTGTGGGTTCCAGCTGAGGCAGCTTCTGTTTTTAGCTGGAATCACTGCTGCTCAGCCCCCTGTGTGGAAAAAAAGAACGCGGTGCAGAAATAGTCTGTCCCAGGGGCTGCCCAGGAGAAGGGCTTATTTTGACTCAGGATGCTGTAGAAACCGTGGCAGTTTTGTCAAAATACATCTGCACGGCCCACAGAGCTTCAGAATCTAGCCAGGACCAGAGTGCGGCTGCCAGACGAACACATCTGGAGCCTGGTCCCTGGGAGCTGAGGACAGCCCCAGCTTTGATGTCAGTGGTAACGGCCCCCTAACCTCTGGAGAGCAGAAAGTAACCTGTGCCAGTGGCATGTACAGGTGACTTCGGCCTTAAGGTTTATTTTGCTCTGTGGTCCCTGCAGCTGACCCAGGGCCTGGCAGGGCTTGGTGAGCAGAGGAGGAAGTGTCCACAGCCGTTCCTCTGTGGTCCTTACCAGGGAGCCTGCAGTGAGGTGACTGGCACACCCCACTGCCCAGGTGGGCAAGCTGAGGCCTGGGACATGCCATGGTTTATTGCAATGGGATCTCTTCCCAGCCATGGGTGTCCTCTCTCCACACCCTGCTTGTGCCTTGAACGCATGTGCCTTCCCTGGGCCGCGCCCTCCCTGCCCGTGAGGGCTGTGTGCAGCTTCGCTGTGGCCCTTCTTTCTCTGCCTGTTAATTGGCATAGCCACTCATCTCTGAGAGAGCAGAACCATCTGTGGGGTGCAGGGCTGAGTCTGGGCCTGCAGCTGGCTTTCCAACCTTGAAGGTAACTTTGGAAAGAAAAGAAAATAGTCTTGTGGGCCCCCCAAAGTGGTGCAGCCACCTGTGTGCAAGATCCCTCAAACTGGACCCATTCATCTCCTGCCTAGACGGCCTAGGCAGAGGCTTTGCCACCTCACAGTGCCCAAGTGCAAAGCAGTGAGCTACAGAGCCACATCTGGGCTTCCAAGCCCGGATGATCTCATCTTCCATGTCTCCTTCCATGCTATGCCTCCCTGCCTGATGCTTGCTCCCTGCTTCCTCAGTCCCACTGGCAGGACCCAGGCTCTTGGCCTCATCTGCAACCCTATCCCTGTCCCCTCAAGGTGGTGACTCCTCTGTGAGCTCAGCTTCAACCCTACTCAGGTGGTCAGCATCTCGCCCCTCTCTTCTTCTTTTTTTTTTTTTTTTTT
>PVKA01049387.1:0-13269 GCA_004027165.1 Ctenomys sociabilis | reverse complement strand
AGTCTCATGATATTGCAGTACAGGTTCTCCTATGTCCTGAGTCTTCGCTGACCTTGAAAGGCTAGGTCCAAAATGTTGGCTGGCCTTGTGGCTCTTCTATTTCTCCAACTCTGACTTGTGATCTTAGGTTGTTAACCATCCAGAAGAAAAGCTGATTAGTATCCTGCAGCATATGCCATTCACTTTGCCTTATCTGACTAAATTCATTTTACTTGTTGTACGTTTCCTTTTGTATTTCTGCTTTTCACTTGTTATACTAGGGAGACTATACGATATTTTTTTTCTTGGTCCTTTTGTCATTTATTTTCAGTTTCATTGCACTGTGGTCAGATAATATGCATGGGATAATTTCTGTTTTCTTACATATATATAAGCATGACCTCTGGACTACTATGTGGTCTATTTTGGAAAATGACCCTTGTGCAGCTGAAAAAATGTGTATTCAGATGTGGTTGGGTGGAACACTCTGTATATGTCCACCAGGTCCATTTGTTCCAAGCTCTGGTTCAGTTCTGCTACTTCCTTGCTAATTTTTTGTCTGGTTGACCTATCTTTTTGAGATAAGGGTGTGTTAAGATCTACTGTTAAGATTGTGTTCTTAGACATTAAGGTTTCCATGTCCCTTAAGATTTGTCTTACATAGTTGGGTGCTCCTGTGTTTGGTGCATAGATATTTATGAGTGTTACTTCTTGCTCTTGAATTTTTTCCCTGACCAATATATAGTGGCCTTCTTTGTGTCGTTTGATCCTTCTTGGTTTGAAGTTGAGACTGTCTGAGAACAGAATTGCTACTCCTGCTTTTTTCTGAGGTGCTGGGGCATGTAGTATTGTTTTCCGTCCTTTGACTTTGAGCCTATGAATGTCCTTTTGTGTTCAATGTGTTTCTTGTATACAGCATATTGTTGGATTTTGTTTCCTAATCCACTGTGCCAGTCTATTTCTCTTAATTGGTGAATTAAGTCCGTTTATATTTATGGTTATAATTGAAATGTGCTGACTTATGTTTGTCATGATATTTATCTGGTATTGTTTACTCCTTTGTAACCTGTGTTTAATTGACTGTCCTGTTTAGTGGGTTCCTTCCATTCTCATTCATGGAGTTCTGGTCATTGTGGTCTCTCTCTAGGACCTCTTTCAGCAGCCTGTGTAGGGATGGCTTTGTTATCATGAAATTCTTTAGTTGTTCTTTGTCGTGGAAGTATTTCACTTCTCCATCAAATTTGAAAGAGAGTTTTGCAGGGTATAATAGTCTGGGCTGGAATTTGTTTTCATGTAGGACTTGAAGAACTGTGCTCCATGCTCTCCTTGCCTTCATTGTTTGTGTAGAGAAGTCGGCTGTAATTCTGATGGCTTTTCCTTTGAATGTGAGCTCCTTCTTCTCTCTAGCAGCTTTCAGTATATTATTTTTGTGTTGGATTTCTGCGATGTTAACTATTGCATGTCTCGGTGTGTTTCTACTTGGGTTGAGGTTATTTGGTGTTCTGTATGCTTTGGTGACCTGAATGTTGGATTGTTTCCTCCTATTTGGGAGGTTTTCTGCAATTATGTCTCCCCAAATTCTTTTTATGTCATTTGTATTGACTCCTTCATTCTCATTGATACCAATTATTTTCACATTGTTCATCCTGGCGTCATCTTGCAGGTGATGAATTATTTTTTCCTGCATTCTCATTGTTTTTAAGAGATCCTTTTTCACCTTTTCACTAGCTGCTCCAGCATCTTCAAGATCTGAAACTCCGTCTTCACTTTCACTCAGATGGTTTTGTAGACTCATGATGGATATTTTTAGTTCTTCTATATCTCGTTGACTGTGTTTCATGTGTTCTATTACCTTTCTGTATTGCTCATTCAAGGAATCCATCATATTTCTGATCACCTCAATTTTTTTATCCATGTCTTCTTTAGAGGTAGTTATTAATTCTTTTTCTGCTGTGTTTCTTCCAAGTCAGATTTCCTCTTTATATTTCTGGACTTGTTTCGGTATTTCAGATCCTATGACTTCAAAAAGTTCTTTGATTTCAGAACTTATTTCTGCTTTGAGTTCCTCATGATCTTTCTGCTGTTGTCTCTTTGCTTCAGATGCTGTTAATTCATATATATCAGCTGCAATAGTGCTCTCTGCACTTGTTCTGGGTGAGCGTAGTTTTTCCACCCAATGTTTCTGGAATTCATTCTTCATTTCAGATATTATGTATTCAAATATTTCTTTTTTAATTTGGGGAATAACTTCTCATTTTATTTCCTCTATAGCTTTCTGCTTTTGTTCCTTTGCTTCTATATCTGTTAGTTCATTCATTGCAGCTGAGCTAGTGTCCTCTGCCCTTCCTGATGTACTCGATGTCTGGGATTGCATTTTCCCCTTCTCTTTGTCATTTTGTGTAGCACTGACCTTTGACCTTTGGTGTAGAGCTTTGGTGCAGCTATAACCATAGCTTGTTATGAGATTCGGGTGCCAGTCTATTAAGTTTGAGATTTTGCAGGTATGCCTATCCTGGGTGTAGCTGTTGTGTTCATTTCCTGTTTTGCTGCAGCTCCTTTGGTTCCCCTATGTTGGTTCCCAGGGTCAGCCCTCCTGTGTCAGGCAGGGCATTCCCCAGGTGGGCGGGCCTGGGCTTGGGTGGGTTTTCTGGGCTCACAAAAGGATAGTGGATGATCTTATTCACTGAGTAGGCTGTACTGGATCGGCCAGCCTGTGCTGGGTCCAGGTCTACAGGCCGTAACCCGAGAAGGCGGGGGAAAGGTCCCTCTGGTGCAGTGGGCCTGGAGCCCTCACTCACAGGCCAGGCTGTGCTGGGTTTTGGCCCATAGCGTGGGACCGAGGATTGCTTAGAAATGTTCCTCCGGGGTGGCAGGCTTGCAGTTCTCACTCCAGGCCGACCTGCACTGGGTCTGGGGCTATGGGGTAGGACCGGTAATCACCTGGAAATGTTTCTCTGGCACAGTGTGCCTGGAGCTCTCACCGGGTCACAGGTGGGGGGGGGAGCAGGGAATCCCTGGGAAATGTCTCTCGGGCACGGTGGGCCTGGAGTTCTACACTCACTGAACTTTGATGCCCAGAGATTCAAGGAAATTCCTACTCCATCAACAGGGGGATCCGAGGAGGTGTTGGTGAGTGGGTCCTGAGGTTTCAGGCCAGTCACTGGCTTGGAGGGTTTGGGGGCAGGGATCCGCGTAGCGCATGTGGGAAGAAGCCAATGGCTCTCCCTCAGATTCACCACACTCACTGATCTGGGAAGCCTGGTGAGTCATGCAAATTCCCACTCTCTGGGAGAGCTTGTGACGGGATCCCGGAGGCTGCTGGAGTCAGCCAGTGTCTCAAGCTGGTCTCTGGCTGGGAGGCGTGGGCGGGATCGAGTAGGCTGCTGGCATTGGTCTTGCTGTCTTGGGAGGTCTCTGGGGCTGGGCGGCGCGGGCGGGATGGAGGAGGATGGCGGAGGATGGCGGAGTCGGCCGCACTGTCTCAGGAGGTCTCGGGCTGGGCGGGCATGGACGGGATCTATTTTGAAGATTTCATGTGGCTATAGATCACTTTTTCATTTGATTATCTTGTAAAATGAAAGCATTTTTAGAGAGTGAATTTTTGTGAAGTCTATTTCATCAGTTTTCTTTTCTCTTCTTCTTTTTTTTTTTTAAAGTATTTAGTGCAGGACCTGTAAGATCTCACTACACAAATAGGACTCATAGTGATCCTCCTGTTTTCAGCCTCCCAAGTGCTAGGATTACAGGCATGCTCCACCATATCCAGTCTCAATCAATGCCTCAGTGTGCCCCCGGTGACAGGGCTAGCATACCACACTGGAAGAACCCCAGTCCCTTAATCTACTTAAGCAGGCACTTTAGTCCACTGAGATATCTGGTCAGCCCATAGTTTTTCCTTTTCATGTCTTAAGTAGGATATTTTTACCAGCTTCTGAGCTAGAAAGAGGACCTGTGCATTTCTTGAGAAACTTCATGACTTTTCCATGTTCAAGTCTTTGGTTAAATTTACATTGTCTTGAATGTAATGCACAGCGTTGAGGGGATTTTTGTTTTTGTTTTTTATTTTTTGTTTTATCTATATGACATCTTTCTCTCCAGGATTATTTCTTCAAAGACTATTCCTTTTGATCAAACTGCATTAGCACCTCTGTGTTGAGCAAAATAAAATGAGGATGAGGCCACTTGACTAGAAAGAGAAAAGAAATGATTTTCTCTTCATCTTGATTATGCTAATTAACCATCTTTTATATTGCTAAAACTCATAGAACTATACATTTCGAATGTGTGCTTTCAGGACCAACCAAATAGGTCAGCAGATTAAAGCACCTGCAAGCATATGCAGGGGCTGGGGGTTTGATCCCTAGGCCTGCCCTGCCTGCCCCGCCCCCGGGGTGCACTGAGATGGCAATTGAGACTGGGCGTGGTGGTGCACACCTGTAATCCCAGCTCTTGGGAGGCTGTAAACAGGAGAATCACTACAACTCTGATCTAGTAGTGAGAACCTAAACACTCTGTATACCCTTCCTTAAAATACAAAAAGAAAAAGTGTGTTTTCTTTTAGACATAAATGTAATATAAATATGGAAATAAAATATAAAAGTACCTATATATATCACTATAGAGTCCAAATTTTTAATTCATTTTTTTAAAGAGATAAGATAAATCAATTTCAAAACTAGACAATAGAAGAGTAACAATGCTTAAAACATTGCATGCTGTTGCCTTTCTTTTTTTGGTGGAAACAGAGATTGAACTCAGGCCCTTGTGCTTGCCAGAGAAGCACTTATTCTACTGAGCCACCTCCCTGGCCCACTGTTGTTTATAAATTAGGTACTCAAAGTATATTGGCATTTAATTGTCCAAACAATACCAGCACAAACTATTCTTTTCCATGAACTAAGAAAAATTAGAAATATACCTTAGCTATCTTTCATACATTTTTCCCTTTTGCTTTCCCCTTCCTTCTTTTCTCCTTTCCCCCATCCCAGTTTCTCTTTGCTTTTGAAGTTTCTACACATTCTACAACATCTATTGTATATTTTAGATCTTAATTACCCTTTTAACTTCTCACACTAGGGAGATAATAGGATGTTTGCACTTGTGCATCCAGTTTATTTCACTTATGAGTATGGTTTCACGTTATATCCATTTATCTATGAAACTCTCCAATTTATTCTTTTTTGTAGCTGAGTAGTAGTATTCCATTGTACTAAAAAAATCTTTTTCATTCTTTAGTTGGTGGACATTTGGGTTGTTTCCAAGATTTAGCTATGACAATTGTTCTGCTATAAACATGAGTGTAGGTACATTGCTGTGGTTTAGTGTTTTTAATGCTTTTGAGAAGATACCCAGAAGGGGAACAGGTTTATGTTGACACTCCACACTGATTTCTACAGTTGATTTCTGGTACAGTGCTTGTACCAGTCTACACTCCCACCAATAGTGGAAAAGGATTCCATTTTCCCCACAACCCCACCAGCATTTGTTACTGATTGATTTCTGGATAATAGCCGGTCTTTCTGGGGTAAGGTAGAATCTCAGTGTTATTTTAATTTGCATCTCTTGAATGACCAGTAATGTTGAACACTCTTTTGTGTACTCATTTAATGTATTTGTACAATTGAGAAGTGTATTGATCTCCGATGCTCATTTTTGGAATGGGTGTTTAAATTTGGTCTGATTTTTTGAGTTCCTTATATATTCACAATAGTAATCTCTTTCTAAGGATCAGCTGGTAAAAATTTCCCATACATTGTGTTTCTTCATTTTGTTGGGTTCTCTTGCTGAGCAAAACCTTTTTAATAAGATGAGATCCCAACTGTGGATTCTTTGTGATAATTCCTGTACAATTCATAAAGTCTTTGCCTACATCTATGTCTTCAAGAGTTTTGCCCATTCTACCTCCCAGCATATTTAATGTTTCTGTTTTAATACTTAGATCTTTGATTCATTTTGAATTTAATTTAGTGGATGGAGAAAGACATAGGTCCAACTTTAATCTTGGGCATTGCAGAGGCCATTTTTCTAGCACCACTTATTAAAAGGGTATTTTTCTTCCAGGGAAAGTGTTTGGCACCTTATGAAAGATAAAGTGACTGAGTGTGCATGGAGTTTTTCCTGCATCTTCTAATCTGTTCCATTAATCTTCAGTTCTTTTTTTTTTTTTTTCAAGAACTATGCTTTTCTTGTCATAGTAGCTTTGTAGTATAATTTTAAGTCAGGGATTGGGATGCTGCCTGCCTTGCCTTTGTTATCCAAAATTGCATTTGCTATTGTAGGTTTATTATTCATGTACAGGAAGTCTATTGATGTTTGAGTGTTGACTTTGTATCCAGCTATGCTACTGAATTTGCTTATTAAGTCTAACTGTTTTTAGTGGACTCTTTGGGGTCTTCTATGTACTATATCATGTCATCTGCAAACAATGATAATTTAATTTCTTTCTATCCTATCATCATTCCTTTTATTTCTCTCTCTTATCTAATTACTCTCACTAAATTTCCAGGATTGTGTTTAATAAGAGTGGAGAGTGTGGAAATCCTTGCTTTTTCCTAATTTTAGAGCAAAAGATTTCAGTTTTTGTCCATTTAGTATGATGTTGGCTGTTGGTTTGTCATAGATGGCCTTTATCAAATTGAGATATTCCAGGTTTCCATCTTCTTCATCTATTCCAATTTTCTGTAGGGTTTTTACCATAAATGGGTGCTGGATGTTGTCAAAAGCTTTTTATGAATCTATTGAGATTATTATATGACTTTTGTCCTTGGTCAATATGGTACATTACTTTTATTGATTTATATACGTTGAGCCATCCTTGCATCTCTGGAATGAATCCCACTTGGTCCTAGTGTATAATTTACTTGACGATTTGCTACATTCTATTTGCCAGTATCTTATTGAGAATGTTTGCATCTATGTTCATTAGGGTGATTAACATGCAATTCTAATTCTAAATTGAGTCTTTCTCTGGTTTTGGTATCAGGGTGACGCTGTTTTCTAGGAATTAATTTGAGAATATTTCTCCCCTTCAATTTCATTAAAGAGTTTGAGAAGTAATGGTGTTAGGTCTTCTCTAAATTTCTGCCAGCATTCATCAGTGAATTTGTCAAGGCCAGGCTTTTCTTTGTTGGTAGGTTTTAAATTACATCTACAATTTCATTGAATGATGTTGGTTTATTTAGAATTTTTATATCTTCTTAATTCAACTTCAGTAATTTATATGTATCTAGAATCTATACATTTCTTTTGCATTTTCCAACTTATTAGAATACAAATTTTCAAACTAGGTATAGATAATCTGAATTTCTTCAGGGTCTGTAGTGATGTCACCCTTTACATTCATAATTGCATGGATTTACATCTTTCCTTTTTTGATTAGGTGAAATAAGAGTTAGTTAACTGTATTTAATCTTTCTAAGGACCAACTCTTTGATTCATTGATCTTTTGTAGTTTTTTAGTCTCTAATGTATTAATTTGTGGTCTGATTTTTATAACTTTCTCCCTTGTATGAGTAAAAGGAAAAGCCTGCTCTTCCTTCTCCAGGAGTTTGAGATTCACCATTAAGTTGTTTATTTGTGCTTGCTCTGCTTACCTGATATCAGTATCACTTCTATAAATTTTGCTTTTAGGACTGCTTTCCTTGTGTCCCATAAGTTCTGTTATACTGTATTGTTGTTATTTAATTGTAGAAATTGTCCAATTTTTAAATGTTATCTGTGACCCATTGGTTGTTCAAGAGTGTCCTTTTCAATTTTCATGTGTTTATAGAGTTTTTGTGGTTTCTTTTGCCATGATTTCAAATTTCACTGCACTATGATCTGATAATATGAATGAAAAATTTTCAGTTCCTTTACATTTACTTAAGCATGTTCGTCTATGGGCTAGCATGTGATCTATTTTGGAGAATGTCCCACGTGCAGTTGAGAAGAGTGTGTATTCTGATGATGTGGGGTGGAACACTCTGAAGACATCTGTTAAATCCATTTGTTCAAAAACTTGATTCTGCTGTAATATTTCACAGTTGATTTTTTTTTGTCTAGTTGATCTGTCTTCTTGCAACAGTGGGGTATTGAGATTCCTCAATATAGTTGTATTGGTGCTTATTTGATTTTTCACACCTATTAATATTTGTTTTATATAGTTAGATGCACTGATATTTGTTGCATATATATTTATGATTATTATCTCTTCCTCTTGGATTGTTCCCTTTACAAGGATATAGTGACATTATTTATCTATCTTAATCAGTCTTGCCTTGAAATTCACTTTGTCTGCAAAATAGAATAGCTGCTCCAGTGTCTTTTGGGTTCCTGTCACACTGAGTATATTGTTTTCTACCCCTTGACTTTCAGTCTACAGATTTTTTTTTTTAATTAAAGGTGTTTCTTGAGTAAAGTATGTTATTGGATGTTGCTTCTTGATTGATTCTACTAGTCTGTGTCTTTTGATTGGTGAACCGAGGCCATTCACCTTGATGGTTAAAACTGATATGTATTTATTTATTCTTTTTTTTTTTTTCCAGAACCAAGGATTATACTCAGGCCCTTGCACTTGCCATGGAAGTGCTTATTCCACTGAGCCATCTCCCTGGCCCTGTGTATTTACTTATTCTTGTCATGTTATTTTCCTAATGTTTACATACCCCTTCTTTTTTTCCCTTCCCTCTGTTTAATTGTCTGGATTTCTTCTGTTGAAGTTTATGGAGCTGTAATCCTTGTTATCTCATTCTAAAATTTCCTTCAAAATATTTTGGGGTACTGATTTGGTGAATATAAATTTGCTCAGATATTTTTTGTCATGAAAGTATCTTCTTTTTCCATCAATCTTCGAAGAGTTTTGTGGTGTACATCAATCTGGGTTGAAGGTTGTTTTCCTTTATAACTTAAAATGCTTCACTCTAAGCTTTCCTTGACTTAAGGGTGTTTGCTGGGAAATCGGCTGTGATTCTGATGACCTTCCTTTTGTAGTTGATTTGTTTCTTTTCCTGTTGAACTTGTAAGATTCTATTTTTCTCTTGAATTTCTGCAATCTTGACTATGGTATGCCTGACTGTAGATTTATTTGTCATGGCTAATTGGAGTCCTATATGCCTGACTTATTTATATATCAAATTCTTTTTCTATGCCACAGAAGTTTCCTGCCATGATGTCTATGAACAGTATTTTTATATCATTTGTGCTATTACCTGTTTTTTTCATTGACTCCAATCAATCTTAAGTTATTCTTCTCTACCTCACATAGAAGTTGCTGTATTGATTTCTCATGGACCCTTGCTATTGTTAATCAATCTTTCTTTTCATGATCACTAACAAAAAGCCTGTTTTCTATATTTGCGATCCTGTCCTCACATCGATTGGATTAATCTGCTGCAGATACTTTCATTGGAATTTTTATTCTATTGGATATTTGCTTGAATATGGATTCCATGTCTTTCTTGTGCTAAGCATTCATGGCTTCCATAATTTCCTGAAGCTCCTCTACTTTTTTGTTTACATCTGCTCTAGAGTTTTCATTGCATGGTTTTCATTATGGACACCATCTCTGCAGTTATTTGAGAAATGCTTTCTGATTTGATTTTTTTTTTTTTTTTTTTGGCCAGGGTCTCATTCAGTGGGTTGCTTTATGGCTAGTTCAGAACCTTTAGGAAATGACTATTTCTCCAAAAGATCTCCCAGGTGCATCTATTTTTTGGATTTTGTGTCTGTTATAAGATTCTACCTCTTCAGTTGCTGGAGATGAGAAGTTGCTGCCTGTTTTTCCCAGGTTCTTCAGCACTGTTCCACAGTATTTTCTGTGATCTTTAGTCAATCTGTCTTGGAATACTAGGAAAAACAGCTGTTTAGAACAAGTACGTCACTTTTTGCTATATTGGTACCATCAGCAGTAACAATAGCAAAAATGTCCAGAAAATAATGAACAGCTAATTACTACTTTGCCATCATTAACCATATGAACTAGATTTGTGGTTACATAACACAACCTAAAACAAACCATAAATTTATATGCAGTATACAAGTCCTTCATTTATCAATTTTGTCCTCAAAGGTTAAAATTTAAAGTGGGTTAGAGAGAAAATAGAGAAGTGGAAGAAGAGAGAAAAATTCAAAGTAAGGCTGGAAGGGCCAGGGAGATAGCTCAGCAGCACACACAACTGGCTGGCAGGTGCAAGGTCCTGAGTTTTATCCCTGTACAAAAGAAAGAAGAAATAAGGTTGAAGAACAATATACTTTTGCACCAGTTTCCCAAAGTTAGTGTAATATATTACACTAACTTTGGGAAACTGGTGCAAAAGACAAGAAGGAAAGAGAGAAGGAAGAGATTAAAAGAAGAACAGGAAGGGCCACAACCACAAAGAGGCTAGAAACCATGTTCACACTCACATAAGAACAAGATCAAATAATAAAGTAGAGAAAAACAAAAACAGAACCACCACAACAACAAAAAAATAAACAAGACAAAAAGAAAAAAATTCTAAATGTCTACTTCCAATAATATCTCTGCTGTCACTGGTAGACAATGTATAGAGACAAAGTCCAGAACCATGCTGATTTATCCCAGTAAGCCAGCAGTAGCTTTTGGGCGAGGTAGTGGATAATCTCAGTGAGCCTGCACCTTTTGGCCAAGACCACACTCATTTGGCCTGCAGCCATGAACACACCTTCTGCAGGCCTAGTCGGGAGCCACTAGACGGAGCCAGCAGCCACTCTGAGTTCTGAGCTTAGTTGGCCCCTCACGGAGATGGCTCCCAGTCTGTCAGTCTCATGTGAGACTACTGAGCACCCAGCGATCACTGGTAGGTAGTACAGTCCTTCATGTCCACTGCTTCCCTACACGCCTGCACCTCCTCTGGTCTCGCCAGCAGTCACTGTGTATCCACAGGTTTGAACTGCTCTTCTCATGCAGAGTCCTATCTCTAGGAGAAGGTAGTGCTGGCTAACTCCTTCTTCATTGTTGAAGTTCTTCTCTTCACTATCTCTGTGGGCTTCAATTCAAGCTTCACATTCTGTCTGGGTCCGGGGACCCACTTCTGTCCTTCTTGTCTTCGTTACATTACTATATCCCAGCATCTGGATGGTGACTCTTGGAGAGGCTCTTTTTCTGCTGCTTACAACTCTCCCATCTTCCAGGCACCTTTATTTCCTTCTGATTCTGAAATTCATATACATAGATCCAGGCAAGCGTGCAGCTGTAGTGAGTTTTACTTGGGCTTTATTTTACATTTTTGTTTTCACAGTCAAGCCTACTTGTGAAATCATTATCTGCAGTGTTCTGTAGCCTAGTTATCTCAAAACTCTAAAGGCTGTGCTTCTCATGATGGAGATACCAGATTTTTTTTCAATAATTAAGTAAGGAATAATACAATCATGTATGCTGATGCATGTTTTTAATTACTTAAAAATATTTCCATTATTACTATATGCAAATATCTGTTGATTTTAATGAGTCAAACTCTGTTAAAGCAGTTCCATAAAAATCATGTCATATAATGCTCAAGAAGAATTTGGGGGTTATAATGAGCTCTTCATCAAGGCATTTGGTTGTCTCCCGGATTATACAATAATATGGGCTCCATCCCAGAGATAAAATTTTTTAAAAATTTGTACTGTTGCTTATCTCACAATGTCAAGTTAGTGCAATTTTGCATTGTTATAACTGGAATATGTCCTATTTTGGAGAACTTTGTGCAAATGAGTTTTGTCCTTCCATCCATGGCTGGTGGCACCTGCATTTCACCTAGTCAGAGCTCCCGTCTCTCCCCTCTCTGTGCACATTCCAACTTATGGTGAGTGTCCTGGCATAATGGCACATACGTATAGCCCCAACACTTTGGAATGTTAAATCCTGAGGTTAGCAAGTTCAAGCCCAGCCTGTTCAGTGCAATCCTCAGTACCACACACACGGAAAGTGACAGAAACATGAAAGTAGTAGCCTGATGCTAGAGGGAGAGGGGACTGGCTAAGGACAGACTTTAGTGTAATGGAAATAATTACTGAAAAATATTGTTACATAAATTCATATTTCACTAGAATGATATAGCCCAAATAAAGTTCCTTTTAAAAGCATGCTCTTCACCGTAGAAGGTAGTACCATGTAAAGGCTGGTTCCTGTCGTCTTTCCTCCTTATGCTGTTCTCTGCCTAGCTCATAAATGGTCTTCTATTTGTTCTTCTGTTTCAGCCATAGGAGATCTCTCCTCGAAAAAGCAAGACTGTCCCTGCTTTGGGGCTTTTGCCCTTGTTATTCCTTTAGCTAGAAGCTCTTATTCCCACCCCCTAATTATATATTGATTCATTCTTACTTCCTCAAATGCCATTTTAACATGACTCTCCTGCCCCCTAACCCCTATGGCCCTCTATGCCTTGCTTAATATCACAGCCTAAAAAAAGTGGCATATAAGTATGAATTTTTCAAATATGATTAAGTGCTTTTGAGGTTCTGTGAATCAATAATCTTTTAATTTTTAATATTGACAAGTTATCCCATACTCTGAGTAACTAATTTATAGATAACAATGTGCAATGTATTAACCATTTACACTCCTATCATACTGTTTTGGAATTTTGTTCATTATTTCTTTTTCTTTAAAATAAAAAAAAACTAATGCCAAGTATTCTGTTATATGGATATACCATAGTATTCTTTTCTATTCACTTTACAGATAAAGAATTGGGTCCTTTCTAATTTGAAGCTATTGTAAATAACATTGCTATAAATATTTTGTGGAAAGATTTTTCATTTCTTGCCACTTACTCACAAAAGTTTATTTCCAAATTCTCTCATGTTATATGATAGTAGCCTAATTATTCTATTCTGAACTACTAAGTATTCTTGGTGGAGAATGGTTAAGGATTAAATGACATCAAACAAATAATAATAACTGGATGGTCCAGGGATATAGCTAAGTGGCACAAGTACCTGCCTGGCAAGTACAAGGTCATGAGTTCAATTCCCAGTACCAAAAATAACAACAGCAACAACTGCATATCCAGGAGAGATATTGATGGATATGGTGAGTGAGACTAATTTATAGATTTAGTGCAAGTTGTGTCAATTTATAATTTTATCTTTTGTATGATAGTATAAACACAATTTAAAGACCACTCTGAGGGCCCGGGAAGATAGCTCAGCTGTCCAAAGCTCCTGCTTAGGCAAGTGTGCAGGGACCGCAGTTCAACCCCTGGCCCCTCAGGCCATGCCAGCCCCAAACCCAGGCAGGCTGAACTGGCCACAAAAAGAAAGAATGAATGAAAGAATAGAAGGAAGGAAGGAAAGAAGGAAGGAAGGAAGGAG
>PVKA01049386.1:0-13269 GCA_004027165.1 Ctenomys sociabilis | reverse complement strand
TGATATAATTCAGCTGTATAAAAACCTGTAAATATAATATCATGTATGCACCTTGTACAATACCAAAACGTTATGAAAACAGTTTGCAATGTATTATTTCATCGACTCTGTATGGTTATGGTGTTTTGAAACTGTCTGATTGACATTTGTATTTCAATAAAATAAAAATAAATGGAAAACAAAAAAAGAAATAGAGTAATTCTTAAAGCTATTGATTAAGGTTTCCTGCACATTTACTGGTACTTCTTGATATTGTCTTTTCTTTTCTTCCTTCCTTCCTTCCTTTTCTTTTTTTTTGCACACCAGAGGTTAAACTTGCCAGGCAAGCACTTATTCTACTGAGCTATCTCCCCTGTCCCTCTTAATATTTTCCAACTTAAAGAGATGAATTAAAGAGATGGTCAAAAGGTAGGAGTTTTACTATCAATCTAATCCAGAGAATTGAAGATGAGGGACCACAGAATACAAAATCTACACCCAAAAATCAAAAGTATTTCTTGTACAACAAAAATTAACCTACTAAGAAAGAAATTGGTAATATAGTGTCAAGCAAAATAACTTCAAAAAATTAAATACCTAAGAATCAACATAACGTAAGGAGTCAACAATTCACAATGAAAATAAGAAAGAAAGAAATTGAAAAATATTACAGAAAATGGAAAGCCTCACTCATTCACAGATTGGAACAACTGATATTATGAAAATGTTATATTTCCAAAAGCAAATGACAAATTCACCATAATCCCTATTAGAATACCAATAGCATCCTTCACAGAAGTAGAAAAAAATCTGAAAATTTATTTAGAATTATAAAAGTCCAAGAATAGCCAAAGCAATGAATTTCAAGTTATACTGCAAAGCCACTGTAGCAAAAACAGTATGTTACTGGTACAGGAATAGGTCAGTAGACCAATGAAATAGAGCAGAAGTCACAAAAACAAATTTGTGCACTTACAACCACCTTATTTTTGACGAAGTAAGCAAAACCATACACTGGAGAAGAGAAAGCCTCTTTAAAAAATGGTGCTGAGAAAACAGGATATTCATATATAGAAGACTGAAACCGGATCTTGATGTCACAGCCAGTATTGTTTGCTTGTTTGTTTGTTGTTTTGTCTCAGCCAGTATTAAGATCAAATCAAAATAGATCAGAGCCTAAGAATCAAAAGCTTGGATACAAAACCTAAAACTTCGAAATTGCCAGAAGATAACATAGAGGAACCACCTATGGAAAACCATACACAGAGGTGAAGACTTTCTGACTAGGACTCCCATGGTGCAGACAATAATGTCAAAATTCAACAAGTGGGATTAAGTTGAATTAAAAAACTTCTGCATGGCAAAGTATCAATAACATAACAAAAGAACCTACAGAATTGGAGAGAAATCTTTACTAGCTACTTGTCTGATAGACAAAAAGCCTCTAGAATATATAAGACCTCAAAAATATGTAACCCCCCAAATATAGATAATCCAGTCAAAAATAGGCAAATTAATTGAACAGATACGTCTCAGGAAAAGAATTACAAATGACCAATAAGTACATGAAAAAATGTTCATCATCTGGGGCCAGCCAGAGAGTTCAGCGGACTGAAGCACCTGCTTAGGCAGAGCACAGTGGCCTGGTTCAAAACCCGGCGTGCCCTGCCAGCCCCACCCCCGGGGCATCCTGAGACAACTATTGAGAGTGCGTGTGATGGCATGCACCTGTAATCCCAGCACTTGGGATGATAGAAAAAAGAGAATCACTATGAGTCCAGTCTACTTAGTGAGACCCTATATTAAATATATAAAAATGTTTACCATCTTTAGCCACTAGGGAAATAAAAATTATTTCAGATTCCATCTACCCTCATCAGAATGGCTATGATTAAAATCAGTGGATGCTGGCAAAGATGTGAAGGGGCCTCCTACATTGCTGATAGAAATGTAGACTAGTACAACCACTTTGGAAATCAGTATGGAGAGTCATGTAAAAACAAAAAGTGGAAATGCAGCTTGAATCAGCTATTCCTCTGTTTGGTATAGTCTCAAAAGAATTAAAGATAGCTTCTATACAAATAAATCATATTCATGTATATAGCATTGTAATAATAGATGCCTAAGAACAAAGAAATGGGTAGAGAAATGTGTATACCCACAGTGGAGTACTATTTAACCATAAGGAAGAATGAAATCCTATAAAGTTGCAGGAAAATGGATGGACCTAGAAGCCATCAGGTTAAGTAAAATTAACCAGACTCACAAAATTAAGTATCATGTGTTTTCTCTTATATGAGCAATCTTAAACATTTAACTAAATGAAATAAAGGTGAGATGACAGGAAACTAGAAGACAGATTTCTGAGCAGAATAATAGGTTGGATGGTAGGAAGAGAAAAAGGAGGTGGCATGAGGGGTTGGAAGTTAGCAAGATTTGTTAAATGTGTTCTCCAATTTCCCCCAAACAAACCTCACCATTCTGTATTACTGACATGCTCTAATTAAAGATAAAGGACTTTACTACTCATGGCATCAATTCTTCACCTCTGGCTACACATTAGACTTACTCAGACTTTGAAAAATACTGTTGCCTGAGACCTAGCCCAATAGGTTCTGATTTAATTAATCTGAAGTGTCACGGGGCATCAAAATTGTTGTAAAAGACTCCTTCGTGATTCCATTGGAAAGACAGGGTTAAGATACTTCAATCTGCATCCATACACCCAGTGGCTCACAATTCCTTTCTACTCCATAGCTCTCATATAGTAACTTTGGACTAGGAGAACTCCACATTCTTTGAGATCAACTTGATGGCTGATAACTAATCCAACGTTATACCTGTAGAAGAAGTAATGTGACCTTCATCAGCGTATGCACTTCATGGATCACACAGCACTTTCTTATATTTGCAGAGGGAATGCTTAACATAGGAGAATGTCAGTCACTTGCCTCAGGTAACCAGTGAGTTTGTGACTATGGTTCAAACCTAAGCATCTACTGTACTTAGGTGCTAATTGAGCACCTAAAGCTAGAGCAGACAGTGGCACCTGGCATTTTCTGTGAGCTGTGTAGTATAGCACCCTCGCTTTTCCTTTTAGCCTTCCTCATAATTATTTTTTCAGTTTTTATTTTTATTAGTACATGGCTGTACTAATTATATTCATCATGGGGAATTGGTACATGTGTACAGCACATCTTAATCCTTTCTTCATGTCCTATCCCTTCACTTCTCCTGCTTCATGCATCTCTTGGCCCCCTTCCTATTTGCAGAAGATCTACCTCCAGAAATCCTATCATCTATCTTTCATTTTGCTCTTTATTTATATTTTAGTTTTCTCATATAAAAGAAACCATGCAATATTTGACCTGACTTGTTCATTGTCCATCTTCCCTGGGGACTTACACTCTGGAAGGTGACAAAGGCCATATTTGTCTTGCTCACCAGTGTATTTCTAGCTTTTAGTGCAACCACCATCATCAAATACATGTGGTACTCTAATCATTATTTTACTGTAATTTCACAAATTATAGTGCCAAAGATCAAATAGCACCTTTCTTATCTATTTAAAAAATCCTTTACTGAAAAAGTAGTTCCAGACTGAAATTCACCACACTGCACATTGTAAAGGATAGGTTTTTGGACTGGATCTTTACTACTTCAACAAATTCTCTCTCTCTCTCTCTCTCTCTCTCTCTCTCTCTCTCTCTCTCTCTTTGCATTTTGCTTAGAGCAAAGTCAAAAAACTAGTGTTATGCTTGTTGGTTTCAATAAATTACAGGGGCAGAAATAAATAAGTAGCTAATGTATCATTCTCAGAGGGAATAAAATCAATATCAATGAATGATTGCTGAACTGTGCTCCTACTGACATTTCAATATTATGCAATTAGGTACTTCTCACGAGAAAGCAAAACATTTAATTGGCATTCAAAAATAACCTATAACAATGAGTGGGAAGCAGGTATGTGCCCAATGATAAATTACCCAGAATTTGATCTAATAGCCAAACAAGGCTTTTTTCTGAGTTTCTGTCCTCTACACCTAAAGAGACAGAAAAACATATCCAGGTGGGTCCTGTGCATTTTTTTGCAAACCTGCCTCATTAAGAGTGGGTGTTTTGTGGCATTATTTTATATAAACAGCAGAACCAATAATTCTAGTTAAAGTGAGTACTAAGGAGCTTCTTCATGCTGCTGGAAATCATTTTAACTGAGTTTCTAAATCTTGTGAAAAAGAAATCTAACCCAGGATACAGCACAGGTATATATCTTGAGTTCTGGCCCTTTCTTAGTTTCAAGTTGCCAACATTAATAGTATAGGGGACACAGAGTGAGAGAAAGCCCAGCACTGACTCTTTGCTGGTCCCTTACAAGAAGCACTTCAGACTTTTCAAGCCAGGTGCACTCACCTAAAATACACATTTTTGCCACAAGGTGGATATTTTTGTTTCTTTGTTTTACCAGAACTTAAAGTGCAATTAGATTATTTACCAGATGTAGTATATGGGGGACTCAACATCATCAAGATTTCAATTTATTCCTCCAATTAGTCCACATATTCAGTATAATAATAATGAAATGTTCATCATGTATTTTTGTAGAAATTGGTAAGCCAAAATTTCTAAAGATATGCATAATATCTAGAATAGACAGATTAAAAAAGAAAATAAAAATTGATTGACTCCTACCACCTAATTTTATAATTGACAATAAAGTTGCAACACTCAGAAAGATACAACTTTTATATGAGGGGAGACACATGGATCAATGGAACAAAATAGAAAATCCAGAAAATGACCCACACCTGTATATTGGTTGACCTTCAACAAACATGTCACGGCAATTCAAAGACAAGGAAGTATTTTCAACACACAATGCCAGACCAACCAGATAGTCAATTGAAAAATATAAGCTTTTGACCTTTGCCTCTTATCAGACCCAAAAGTAACTCAAAATACATTGTAAATCTAGATATAATGGGTGAAAGTATAAGATTTCTAGCAAAAATCATAGTACAAAGTATTGGCCATTTCAGTATAAGTTTTCCCTTCTTTCCTTCCTTTCTTCCTTCATTTTTTCCTGGTTTTTGAGCCAGGGTCTTCCTATGCAGTTCAAGTTGGGCTTAAGTTCACTGTATAGCCTAGGCTGCCCTTGAATTCACAGAGATCCTCCTGCCTCAGACTTCATACTGCTGAGATTACTGACATGTACCATCACCCCTGGCTTCAGCAAAGGATTCTTACCAGGATACAAGAATCACAAACCATAGTAATGTAAAGTTGATTAATCACACTTAATCAAAACTTTAATTCCTGGGTTTTGTGGTGGATTGACAACTGGTGGTCATTGTACTGCAGTCAGCTGACTGATCTAGTGTTGTGACTGGATGTGGGAGGCCCACCTGAGCATTGTTGCCAACAGCAGAAAAGGCAGAACTGGAATAGGTATAGGCTGTTAAAAAAAGCTGTTGGGGAGCTGTTGGAAGCCACTGGTTCTCTTATTCTGCTGGAGGAACTTATCATGCCGGCTTTCCTGATGAACTTGGCTATTCTCATCAGAGGAGGAACTTGAGACCACTTTGTCACTGAGGATGGCTACAGTTCACTTTGGCGAAGTTCTGGTCCTCACCTTGAGCATTGCTTCCTGGCTCCCAAGAGGAAGATGGTGCACAGTTCAGTCTGCAGGAGAGGCTCTTCATATTGACTTTCCTGATGGGATCTCAGCATTGCTCATCATCGGAGGAGCTCAGGACCTCAATGTTGCTGAGGATAGCTATAGTACTTTTCTTCAAGGGAGCTCTGGTTCTTTGAGCATTGTTTCCTGGCTCCAGTACAAATCCGTCACCGTGCTGGCACAGATCCTTCATCCCACTTGCATAGACTTTCTAGCTACCAGCACTGATCTTCGGTTCCCAGCACAGATCTGTGAAGCGGGCCTGCAGGAGACATTGGCATGGGTTCTAGGCCTCCAGTAGGACTCATGGGAGGCATTGTTATGCACTCTAGGTTTTCAGCTGGACTCATGAAGAGTATTAGGATCCAGGCCCTCAGCTGGATTCTTTAGTCTGTAGTATGTGAACAGGTTTCCTACACTCTTTGTATGTGATTCTTTGGGTGGATGACTACTATAAAATAATCTTGCAAAATATGTCCTGTATTGTATTGTTCCCTTTGCAAAAATTCCAAACTATGACAGTTCTGTAAAATGCATCAGTGAAAAATGTAAAAGGAAAAGGCAAGATATATAAAAGAAAATATTTACAATACACATATCTTCCTAACGATTGTATCCAGGATTTAAATGTCAACAAAAATATCTTGCAGAGGACTGAATAAAGGCTAAGTATTAGATTGTATCACTGTTTCATAGTTACCCCTTTCCCAAGCAATATTTCAAGCAATATTTCAGACATTATTTTCCTAACTGACCCTTAAGGCAAATTTTGATATCACAGTCAAAATCAACATCTGTTTATGTGCTATTTGTAGCCCAGGCTGGTCTTGAACTCACAGTGATTCTCCTGCCTCAGCCTCCTGAGTTCTGGGATTACAGGTGTGCACCACCACAACCGACTCCGGAAGAGATAGTTTTTACCCATTAAGAATGCATAGGCTATGTTTTTTCTAAGCTTTGCTAAGAAAGCTTTTGCTAAGCTTTGCTGGTATTATGGTCATGGAAGGAAATATTATTTTTAGGAGTTGGAAGTAAGCCCTAAATAAATATAAAGTGTCACAATAACTTAAATTTACTTTATAATACTTCAGCATGAAAGAATAGATGAAAGTTACATGGCAAAATTGTAGGCAAATCAAATGATTAAATTATAAAAGTTTCTTAATACTATTCTCTCTGCTTTTCTATGATTTTCATACTAAAAAGTATAATATAAACAAAGATGTTGGCAGAGGTATCTTGGCGACAGCAAATGAAGTATTTTTTAAAGTGAATCTTCATATTCCTCACTATGGTTGAAATTATTGATATAAAATATACCATATGTAGAAAAACAAGCATGCTATCATTTTTAAAAAAGAGGGAGTGCATTTTCGGCAAATTAAGAATAGAATGAAATTTATTCTGAAAATGGATCTCCATAAAAAGAATTATACATACAGAAACCATATCATATTTAATGGCAAACTGTTCAGTGTATTTCTTTTACAACACAAAGAGAGTTTGTCACTACCACTTCTTCCACATAATTCTGGAAGTATTCATTCTGTGTGGGAAAGCACAGAGAGAAATAAAAAGGTCTGAGAACTAGGGAAAGCTATTATTATTTAAAATAAAGTACAAAATAATATACAGATTAATAATAGGAATTAATGGTCATTTGATTTCATGTTTATTTTAGAAAAATTCAAGATTGTCACTGAAAATAAACACACTCATAATGTGCCATCCATTCATTCCATTTTTAGAAATACATTTGAGAAGAACACTGCACTTATGCAGTAGTACTTTTCAGATCATATAGAAAGAATTGTGTTTGTATTAGTGTAAAGGAATAAAGAAACCAATCCAAACACCCATCTGTGGTAGACTGCATACAGAAATCATAATATGCATATATGCAATGAAATGTTACTCCACTGTACAATAAATTCTCCAGAGCCTGCCTATATACTCTGCCCCTGACAATGTCTTCCAAGTGCTTGTGGTGATTCACAGGGTGGATCAAGCTAAAACGAGAAACTGATCAAGAAATTCCGAAAAATGATGTCAACTCAGGAAGATACACTGATGGCAACTTCACTAAGAATGCACATTTTTTTATTTTCCTGGGTCATCATGTCTCAATTCTTTTAAGTTTAAATGTGTCACCATAAAATGACTCCAAAAGAAGGAGTTTCCACACTCAATTGTGTATGGAATGCACAAGTGTAGAGTTAGATTCAATTTCTTCTTAGTGTTCTGAATCTTCTGATAAAAATACAAGTGGTTCTTTTCTTCTTCCATTGTGATACATAATAATATATGCCTTATCCTAGAATTGCAGCCAATTTTTCAATAATGATTTTGCTTTCCATTTGACCTGAATAAAAGTTCTCTGTTTCAGCCTGTAATGGCTCAAACTGTGGGCAACTGACCTCCTGAAAGACTATGAATTGTTAATAGATTTCTACTACTTAATGTTGACATTACTATTCAACAGCACATTTTTCTCTGCTTAAAACGTACTGCTTATCAAGTCATATCAATTACTGCTATACTGTCTCTAAAGTAAACATTTGTTTTGAAATAGGGTAAAAAATAAAAACAAGAGACGAGAAAAAATGTCATAGGACTGTCATGCTACAATGCTGTATATGGTAAGATTTCTAAATTTCTATGTAAAAATATGTAATTGTTTATTCCATATTTTTTATTTTTTTATTTTTTTATTTATATCCTGTAGGGATTCAAAGTTTAACATATCAATACTTGATGGAAAATGTCTGTTCCATGTTATGTCTAAGATGTCTGATATTCAGACAGATAGTGAGGTTAAGCTCAACTGCCTATGTTATTGGGTAATAATATTATTAAACTTCTCTTCTGGAGATTTAACAACTTAAGCATACAGACCAAACATTAGTGAAAAAGAATGTCTGCAATGACAGCCAACATTTTCACCCTAGCCATTGAAGATTAGTGAAGACTCAGGACATAGGATAACCTGTACTATAATATCCTGTAACTCAGTGGTGTCCAAAATTTTCTGATCAAGGAGATTATGGGCTAGAGAGGAAAGTGATTGATGATGTAAGGTGTGCCTAAGGAGAGTCACCTGGAGAGAAACCATTCTCTCATTCACAGAGAGCAAATTGGTCAAGCAATGACCATGACTCATCCACATGGCTGACACTGACAACAGATCTACAAACTGCAATCCAAGGCTTCAGGGTAAATCCTGAGGGATTTACTTTCAGAACAATTCTAATATCTCAATGAGGAATAAAACTTGCATTTCTTCCTTATTTGTTTATTTTTTATTAATTTTATTGAGAAACGAATAGTGAGACAGACCTTGTCAGATACAAAAGTTACATTTCTTGCTATATAGGTCTTGCTTTATCTTGGTCTAACCATCCAGCAGAAACATATAAAAATGTTGTATAAAAAGTAAAGCTATTTTAATATGATGAACTGTAAAAATCTCAACAACTTCTGTCATTGCCAGTCCTATGAATAACCCACTACTATTATGGGCTACTGTACTACACTGGATTATTTTGTTGAATTCATGAACCTGCAATATGTAAATGGCAATAGAATACCCATCTCTGAAAAAACTAAACAGAAAAAGGGGATATAAATGAAGGACAATTTTGTATCTGTGTATACAAAATAGGATAGATATACAGCTTCTTTCTCTTAATTCAATGAGAAGAAAGATTTGTACTAATTGTGTTTGGACAGGATATCATGTCTGCATCTTGCACTATGAATAACCACTATGAAGACAACAATATGCAATGTATTAATTATTGAAATTGTCCTATTAATCAGCTTTGAAACTGTCTCACTGCTATTTGTTTCTCAATAAAATTAATAAAATATAAACAAATAAGGAAGAGATATATTTTATTCCTCATCAAGATATTAGAATTGTTCTGAAAGTATTATTCTCCAAGACTCAGGAAATTTTTTTATAAAGGAGTAAACAACAATGAAGTTTATGTTTTAAAAATATTTATTGCCAAGCTTTTACAATAAAACATAGAGAAATAAAAAAGAGCCAGTTAGTTTTGTCTGTTTAAGTTCCATCCTGTTGCAAACCAATATTTTCATGCAAATCTAAGAGAAATAAAGAAAAAACTAAAAACACAAGAGACCCAAGACCTGGTTTCCTTTTAATTATTACACTCAATAAGCACAAATTGCTATGTAAATTATTTTTGAAATGCCTTTTAGTGTAACAAAATTCATGTAACATAAAATTTACCATTTTAATCATTTTATGTGTATAATTCCACAGCCTTAAGCACATTTACAATGTTGTGCAACCACCACAGTTGGCCATTGCCAGAACTTTTTTGTTTTTGAGATAAGGTCTCACTGTATAATTCAGGCTGGCCTTGAACTCACTGTGTGGCTGAAGTTGGCCTCTAACTCACAGTGATCCTGCAGCTTCAGCCTACCAAGTGCTCTGCTGAGAACTTTTACACCATCCTAGACACCCTATGCACATAGATAAAATGGGGTGATTTAAAATGAAGAAGATGTGTCTCACCCTTCTAGGTACAAGAGGTAGCTGAAAAACTGCTCTGTCCCAGGGAAGGGCTGCTGGAGCTCTGGCACATAGGATACATGGAGTGCTCACACATGCACAGTAGTTATCTCTCAGTGTGGGACCCAGTGCACAATGGGAAGAGAAAGAGAATGAGCTGTGGTGCTGTGGGGGTTGGGTGGGAGTAGAGCCCACTGAATCAAGAAGGCTACACTCACACCTGGCCTGTCAGATCTTCATGAAGTTACATCTGCCAAGGTCATTTGCCAGCTTGACTTACAGCTTTGAAACATTTAGACACATGATCTGCAGGCATCCACAAGTGTCTCCCTTAAGCAATATCATCCTTTGGTAACAGTTCACTTGCTTGGTCCCCTCTTTGTGTTTGGCAGTCTCCTTGGCCACATGCACTGGGGAGGCACAGCCCAAGTTCTGTCCTTCAGAATCCCTTGAGTGAAAGTATTTATTTCCCTTTATTTTCAAGGTGGGCATTTATTGACACTCTATTTTTATTCTTTTGACTATGTAAACTATCAACATGTTTCAAAGTATGAACTATGTTAAAAGATGAACTCACAAAAGTCTTACTCCCTCCCATTCTCTGCCCTTTTGTTTCCCACTGCCTAGATCATTTTAATAAGGTTTTTATTTATCCTGCCATTCTTTGTTTCTTTCTCCAAACGTATAGATGAGTTCTCATCTCCAACCCGATTGTTGTACACATCATTTTGCATACATTATTCTGCACTGTGTGCTTTGCCTTATCACAACAAAATAGCCTGAGTTCATCCTGCATCTGAATTTCCCCTGGGTCTGGTTTTTGTTGGGGGGGGTTGTGTGGTTTTTTTTGTTTGTTTGTTTCTTTTTGCTTCATTTTTTTGTTTGTTTGTTTGTGTTTTTGAGACAGGGTCTTGTGATGCAGTTTAGGCTGGCCTTGCGCTCACTTTGTAGCCCATTCTGCTCTCAAACTACAGTGATCCTTGTGCCTCAGCCTATCGAGTGCTGGGATTACAGCCATGCACCATCACGCTCAGAACCTGGATTTATTTTTATAGATCCATGCTATGATTGTGCCCTAGGTTATTTTACCTAGTTGTATATCTTCCTACATGTTTGTATTTTTTCCAGTTTTCCATTATTATAAGTAATGCTGCAATCCATCAACTTGTGCTTCTGTTCTTTCATAAATGTGTGGGAATATCTCTTAATCAGCTTGCTAGAAGAGGATGTTCTGGACCAAGGAGTAAATGTAGCTATAATTTCATTAGAGGTCAAAAAAAAACCCTCCTATATAGAATTTCTAGTTTTGCCTTCCTGGCAGTGTGCCACAAAAAATGCTTTCTGATGGGATTTGCATCTTGGGTATTATTTGGTAAATATTGTCACATTTTATAGCTCTACTTACATTTATTTTGCTGTATTTTTAGGGGAAAGTGTTGGAAATAAAACAAGCAAGAAAATGAATAAAACTCCACAGTTGAGGACAGGTTTTACTGTAGTTACACATGAATAGAGGGCTTTGTGACCAGAATGGTCTCTCGGAAGTTACAAGGTTTTCTAGAGCTATAAGAGGAACATGTAGCCATCTTTGAGACAGGGATGTTTTTGAGGTTACGGTCACTAAAATAGTCTGCTTGAGTTGGATTTTTTTTCCTGAAAGAAGGCTGATTGGAATGAGTATTATACTTGCCTCCAGAAATGATTTCAGGAGGACTTTTTCCTTTTCAACTTCATGGAAGAGTTTGTGGAGTGAGGGGATTATATCTTCTATAAATTTCTTGGAAATTCAGCTGTGAATCCATCAGGCCCTGGACTTTTCTTTGTCGGTAGGCTTTTTATTATGTTTCATATTTTGTTGACTGTTATCGGCTTATTGAGAGTTGTAATATCTTCTTGATTCAATTTTGGCAATTTGTACCTTTTGAGTAATCTGTCCATTTCTTCTGTGTCTTCTATTCTGTGAGCATAAAGATTCTTGAAGTAACTATTGATAATCTGAATTTCCCCTGGGTCTGTGGTGACTTCACCCTTTTCATTCCTTATCGCTTGTACTTGAATTTTCTTTTGCCTCTTTTTGATGAGGTTGGCAAGAGGCTTATCAACTTTATTTAGTTTTTCAAAGAACCAACTTTTTTATTTGTGGATTCTTTGAACTGTTTTTCATCCCAATTGAATTAATTTCTGCTCTAATCTTTATGATTTCTTCCTGTCTTTGCGCTCTGGGTTTTGTTTGCTCTTCTTTTTCTAGTTGTCAGAGGTGCAACATTAAGGTGCTAATTTGTTCCCTTTCTGTTTTCCTAATGTGTGAGTTTATAGCTATTACTTTCCCTCTAAGAACTGCTTTCATCGCATCCCATAAATTCCGGTAAGTTGTACTTGAATTTCCATTGAATTGTAGATATTGTTTAATTTCTTGTTGAATTTCTTCTGCAACCCATTGATTGCTGAGTAGGGTGTTGTTTAGTTTCCATGAATTTAGCGGGTTTTTCTGGTTTCTTTTGTCATTTATTTCCAATTTCATTGCATTGTGGTCAGATAGTATGCATGGAATAATTTCTATTTTCTTGTATATACTTAGGCATGACCTCTGGACTAGTATGTGGTCTAGTTTTGAAAATGACCCAAAGAACAACTAAAGAATTTCATGATGACAAAGCCATCCCTTCACAGGCTGCTGAAAGAGGTTCTAGAGAGAGACCACAACGACCAGAACTCCATGAAAGAGAATGGAAGGAACCCACTAAACAGGACAGTTAATTAAACACAGGTTACAAAGGAGTAAACAATACCAGGTAAATATCATGATAAACATAAGTCAGCACATTTCAATTATAACCATCAATGTAAACGGACTCAATTCTCCAATTAAGAGAAATAGACTGGCACAGTGGATTAGGAAACAAAATCCAACAATATGCTGTATACAAGAAACACACTTAACACAAAATGACATTCATAGGCTCAAAGTCAAAGGATGGAAAACAATACTACATGCCCCAGCACCTCAGAAAAAAGCAGGAGTAGCAATTCTGTTCTCAGACAGTCTCAACTTCAAACCAAGAATGATCAAACGACA
>PVKA01049384.1:0-13271 GCA_004027165.1 Ctenomys sociabilis | reverse complement strand
TTTTTAGTAGTTGTTTTGTTTTGTTTTCAGTCAGGCTTTCTCTTAGTACTGAAGGCTGGTTTTGAACTCACATGAGATAATAGATACATCCATTGATTTTATTACATATAATAAAATTGCTATTAAAAATATATTATATTTATATTATATAAATATATCATATATAACAGATGTTATTTATAATATATATGAATGCTAGAAACAATTTTACCATTTATAGCTCAAGGAAGTCATATAAAAATCATAATGAACTAAGTATATACAATTTATTATACAGTTATAATCAGTAAGGTTATTGTAAGGTTAAATGAAGACAGACATGAAGATCAATGGAATTAGGTAACTGAGCCATAAATTTTCCCCAGAAATAATGCCAACTAAATTTTATTTTTATTTATTTTTTTTTTTTTGGCAGAACTGGGAATTGAACTCAGGCCCTTGTGCTTGCCAGGGAAGCACTTATTCCGCTAAGCCATTTCCCTGACCCCTAAATTTTAGGTTTAGAAATAATTCAATAGTAATAGTGGACAAAATTTTAAAAACTAATATTTATTTTAAAAAATGCATCATTTGATACCATAGCAGGACAGAAATAGGACTACACCAAGATTTAGCAGATAGGATATCAAAAACATTATTATTATTTTTTTTTTGGTGGAACTGGGGATTGAACCTAGGCCCTTGTTCTTGCCAAGGAAGTGCTTATTCTACTGAGCCATCTCCCTGGCCCCCCCCAAAACATGAATCTTAATAATATTCAGTAAGTTGAAATTTAAAAGTTGGATTTTTTCTATTTTTTTTCCTTTGGCAGAACTGGGCATTGAACTCAGGCCCTTGTGCTTGCCAGGGAAGCGCTTATCTACTGAGCCATCTCCAGGGCCCCAAAAATTGGATTTTTCAATTGCCCTAAAATGATGAAAATACAAACTTCAGGGCATGGATGTGGAAGAGGAATGAGGGGTGTGTGAAAATGACCAAATTATGTTACATACATGTGCAAATTTCTGAAAATCAAACTCATTTATCTTCATAAATAATCAATAAAATTGTGAAAATAGGAATACTTTATAGCTCAGAAGAGCATATCCTTCATTATGACATTAAAAGAGAGTAGTTGCAAAGATAATATTTAGCACTTATTTTAGGATTACAATAAGACTCTTCTGAAGATATTTAGTTGTTTAGTGGGGTATTTAATAAGGAAATATTGGAGATTATTATTAATCAAACTGTACTAGTGGGGTTTCATTATTTTATTCATTCCGTCTATATTTTCTGTATTTTGCACACATATACTCAATGACTTCCAGCTGCCTGACTCTGTGCTAAGATTAAAAACTCATAGTGAACACTATACATACATAGACCTTATAGTGGTATTTGCTAAACTTTGGCTTATGAATCTTTAAAAATTTTGTTAATGTAATAAGAAAGTATTTAATTAAAGGTTAAAAATTATCTCTGATACAATTTTTACTTAGTAATTTATAAATATTCTTGTTTAAAATACCTACAAATTTACTTTCCTGACTTCTAAATGTAAATTATAACAATCTGGGTCAGTTAAGAACAGTGCTTTGGGGAGATAGCTCAGTAGTCTAAACACCTGTTTGGCAAGTACAAGGACCAGGGTTTGATTTCCAGCAACACATGCCATGCTGCAGAGCCAGCCACCAAAACCTAACGTCGAAGTGCAAGTCTGTAATCCGAGTGCTGCGGAGGCTCAGACAAGTGTATTGCTAGGAGTCCGAGCTGTGTAGTGTGATCCTGTACCAAACACATCAATAAAAATTGTAAATAATAATAATAATAAAGAACAGTGTTTTCATCACCCTTATGGCTTTAGTGCAAGAAATTGGGATAATAAAGACGTGTACTCCTACGTGAATAAATTCAGACCTCTAAAAATCTGTGGGTAAGTACTAAATAAGCACTATAACATTGAAGGAGTTGGATGAATTTGTGAATGATTCAATATTCTAATCTTTTCTGGTATTATTGACCAAGAAGTATTTATTTCTATTATAAGTTCATATTTTTTTCTCTTTTGTTTTCTGTTCTTATTATGTTGGGATGACATACATGAAATATACACTCATAACAAATATTTAAGTGTACAATGAAATATTCTTAACTATAAATACTATGATATAGAAGGAATTCATGTCACATAATTGAAAATTTGCACATGTTGATTAGAAATGCCTCATTTTCCAACCCCTCAAGCAGTGGCAAGTCATGGTCCTATTCCTTGTTTTTCAACTTTCATGATTTTTTAATACTCCAGGAAAATAAAATCAGTGAAGTATCTGTCTTTCTATAAGCAGCCTTTCCCGCTCACTAGTCTCAAGGTTTATCCCTGTTGTTCCAAGCTTTTCTTCCTTTGAATGCTCCATAGTGACTTTCATTTTATATATATGTCACTTTCTTTAAATTCATGTCTCCCCCGTCCAAGACATTTATTTCAGACTTTTTTAAATTTCCGATTATTTTCGCATCTTGAGTAATGGGGAAAAATCCATATTCTATATTAGTCTGTGTGTTTTCAGGATCCTAATTTTAATATATTAGATAAAAAACAAAGGAATTATTGCTCTATGATAGAGTAATTCTATTTTAAAAATTTACAGATTTCATGTTTTTTTACATTGTTTGAATCATTTAATCCCCCATCAAAATTGCAAACAAATTCCAATTGCTTCCCTTCATAGCTGATATTTACCCTTAAAAACTGTGCAATTTAACATATATTACAATATGTCTCATTGTGGATTTGATTTGCATTTTCTAAATGTTTAGTGATATTGTACATCTTTTTATGCACTATTTGTATTTTGTATGAGTTCTGTGGATGTGCAATGCCTTCATTAAGAAATTTTCCCTTCTGGGTTTTACACTGCTTTGTTTTCTTTATTGATACTTTGTAAATCTATACTTTGGAGAGTAATCCTTTTTCAGATATGCAATATACACATACTTTTGCCTTTCCTTTTATTCTGCAGAAGTATCTTCCTTGGTGTAATCTCACTTGATCACTTTTTGCTGTGTTTTGGTGTGTTATCTTTTCACATATATTTTAATCCAGAAGTTATATGTACTCATTTCTAATGGTTTCTATTTCATTTTGAGTTGATCTTTATGCTTGGTGGATTAACTGAAGGGCTACTTGTGACACCCAGCTGAATTAAATCAGAACAGTGCGGGGGTTGGGAGGCCCACTTAAGGACTGCTGCCCACAACATGAACAGAGACTAGAGGGGAAGATGGTGCACAATTGGTTCTCCTAGAGATTTTCACAGCAGTTTTCCTGATTTGAGCTCAGCTGTTTTCATCACTGGGGGAGCTTGGGTCTTTGCTGTCCCTGAGATGGCTGCAGTTCTCCTCAGGGAAGATCGATCCTAACCTTGGGTGCTGCTTCTTGGCTTCACATAAGCAGTGACTTAGTTTCAGTTCATAGTTGGTTGGCTACAAGGAAGCGGCATCTGGAGCAGAACCACAGAGGAAGAAAACTTCCTGCGGGCAGAACACAGGAAGGGAGCAAAATGGTAAAGAACTAGCAAGTGGCAAGTGACGAGAAATGACCCTCTCTCTGCCCCTTTTATCTTCTCCAGGGTCTCCACTCTTAGGAACAGTAGCACCCACACCCAGAGTAGGGCAACCTTAATCCCAGCAATGCATCCGTGATGCTAGCCACTTCTGAAATGCCCTACCTATGACAGCATGAATTGTTGGGGAGGTGGCATATTGATACAAACTATAACAAATGACTGTTATTCATGTTTAAAATATTTTTGATCAATCATTGATTTTTAAACAAATTTCCTAAAAAATTTTCTTCTGCTTCACAAAAACTGCTTTTAAAAATTCTGATTGTGATATTATTGCTTATCGGTTAACATTGGGACAAATTCCAGCTTCATTTTTCTGAAGGTCAATATGAAAAATATGATACACGTTTTATTTATTTGCACCACATTTAGGATTTTTTAATATTTTTTAATTTTTCTACAGATATATCTAGTGTCTTATGTTATTATTACTATTCCAATAAAATTTTAATCAGTTTGGTCACTGAAAGTAAGATGCAAACACACACACACACACACACACACACACACACACAGTCTGTCTGTCTGTCTGTCTCTTTCACACATACACTACCTGTCCTCATTGTGGATTTTATATGTCAAATCTAGTTTAGTACTTTGAAATAGTTTGTCTTTTAAGAAATTTTGTCTTTGTCAAGGATCACTTAGCTATTTTTGGAAGTTTTTTTCTGCTTTTTCTATGTTTTTCCATGGATCTGTTTTTCTTCAGTGTTTCATTATCTGAATTGCCATAGCCTCATCATTTTTGGAGTCAGATAGTGAGTTCTCCTGTTTTAGGGTTGTGTAGGTCTTATCGAGGTTGCTTCACTTGTGTAATTTTGAGTTGGTCAATAGCTACAATATAACTCAAGATTTTGATTTGCATTATGTTGCTCTATTACTAAAGTTGGTAAAAATTAATATCAATAGCTGGACTTCATTTCCTACATATGGTATATGTCTCTACTAATTAGATATTTTAATTTTTATAACTACTTGGTTGTTTTTGCATATAAATTCTCTACGTATTCATACAGGTTCTGGAAACAGGGTCACACTATGTAGTTCAAGCTACCCTTGAACTCACTACGCAGCCCAAGCTGTATGCAAACTCATGGTGACGCTCCTTGATCAGCCTCCAAACTACTAGATTACAGGTGTGCACCACCAGACCCAGCTTTATTGCTATATGTTTACAATATCTCTAGATATCCAGGTTTGCATCATTAAAACTATCTTTATACTTAGTTGAGGTCATGTTTGTGGCCATGTTTATTTTGGTGGTATTCCCTGCTGCAGTCATGGTTTACAAGGGAAAAAGATTTGATACAGGACACATAATTTATAGAAAAGTTTTATAATAATTGCCCAAAGAGTCAAATCCAAATCAGTGTAGGAGATCTGTCCACACACTAGGGACCCAAAGATTCCAGCTGAGAGCCTGGGTCCCACAGAAAGGTCCCGCATGGGGCCAAATGAAGAGCCTGTGACAATGTCTCATGCAAATCTGTTTCACAGATCTGTGATGGGAAGGCCCACAGGTCAGTGGAGGAAGGTGGAAAGTGTGTGCCAGTGAGATGAAAGCTCTGTGCAAGCAGGCTGAGCAATCTGTGCTGGAGGCGGGAGGCAGCAGTCAAAACAAGGACCAGAGCTCCCCCAAGAAGTACCACAGCCGTCCTCAGCAACAGTGAGGGCCCCAGCTCCTCCAAGGATGAGAGCAACTGAGTACATACCAAGAAAGCCAGCATGACAAGTTCCTCCAGGAGAGCCAGCAGCCTCAGAAGAACCAACAGCTCCCTAGCAGCAGCTCTTCTTCTCTAGTCCTCCTTTCTGTTTTATTAGCAACAACCCTCAACTGGGCCTCCCACACCCAGCAACATGATGGCTCAGTTCAGCTAAGGGTTACAAGTTGGACAACAATTATCAATCCACTACTATGCTCATATTAAAAATAATAATGCAAGTATCTTTCACATATACAGTTTAGCATGGACTTTTCATTATCTTAAAAATTTGCATATGCTAGTTGTCAGTCTACTACATAAGAAAAGTCAAGTGATGTTTTAATCTGTGTCTTATTTCCCTTACATAAAGTTTTAGGCATTTTCCTATGAATACCTCATTGTGTACCTTTGTGGCTATATTATATATATATATATATATATATATATATATATATATATATATATATATATACTCATTTTATTTTTATTCATTCATCTGTCGATGGGCATACATGCTGTCTCTAAAATCTATCTATTTTAAATTGTGGTGCTAAAAACATGAATATGTACATACTATAATGATTTTAATTCTTTTGGGAAGATAATTAGAAAGATGATAGCTGAGTCAAATGGTATGTGTGTGTGTGTGTGTTTGTGTGTGCGTGTGTGTGTTGTATGTCTTACTAATTAGGCTGGAATAGAAAACTTGTAGCTTTCGGCAGCTATCTCATGGAATACTTTTCTGGAAGCTCATAGCTCATATGTCTTATATCAGATAGCTGCAATCATCTGTGTTGGTTTTTCTTTTTAAGAGGTAACAAAACTGATATTCTGATGAAACATACACAAAACTGGTGGGAGCGAGGGAAATAAGATGAAGACAAGTCTTACAAAGGTTCCCCAAGCTCGGCTGTTGCCTCTTTCACTTGGACCCACGAAGTCTTCAGTCTCCAGTCTGGAGTTGTCAAAGCCCGTGGTGCTCTCTTCTCTCTCCTCTGTCTCTTCAGCATACTCCTCCACTCTGTAGGTGTGAGATGACTGGGAGAGGATCTGTGTTTTCTCAGCTGACCTTTCCCTTGAATGGCTGGAGTCCTGGGTATCCGCTGATTCTCTTGATTTACATCAATTAAGGTCTTTCTGCTTATGTTTTTTACGACATTCAATATCAAAACAAAGAGCAACAACATCATCTTTGTATTTTCTCTCAGCCTTGTAGCCAGGTTCCTGAGGACTTTTTATTTCTCATGACTTCTCATCATGTTTTCTGAATATAGTGGGGGAAATATCTATTATCCTGTGTGTTTCTGGGCTTTGCTTGTTTTTATTTTTTTATTTTTTGGCAGAACTGGGGATTGAACTCAGGCCCTTGTACTTGCCAGGGAAGCACTTATTCCACTGAGCCATCTCTCCAGCCCCTTTGCTTGTTTTTAGCTGCCTCCTGTTCATCTCATCCTGTTAGGTATTTAGTAAAATGTTCATGCAACGTCATTCCAAAGGATCAAAAGTGATGCTCTTTAACATGGTGAACAATGGTCACCACACCCTGAGCAAACAATCCTGAAGGGCTACTCTGAGGCAGAGCTGAATGAATATGCTGAAAAATGGGAATGAAACTCCTGCTCCTTTCTGTTGCTATGAACTAGATAGCAACAAGGCTTGCATCCTGAGCCAATAAACCACCAGATCATGCAAGGACCTCCTGGAATGGATCCATGCATACGTTAACCTGGCCCTATCCATTAATGGAAATGAAGGCTTTCCTGAAGAAAAATCTTGTTTGGGTCCCAGCTTCTTACAGATCTCAGAGGTCTTCCTTGGGGGAGGTGATGAGCTGTTCTCTTGCACTGCCTTGCACACAGTCACTCAGACATTCTTCTCGGCCACAAGGCCCCAGTGCCCACTTTCACTCCTCTTGACCTCTCTTCAGTCTTCCTCTTTGGCCCTCTCTGTAAAAGACTCCTCCTCCAACTCCTCTTCTTTCTCTGCTTTTCCTTCCCTGCATGCATCAGGCCCTCCCACTTGCCCGACTTCTTGTTCTCCTGGTTTTCACTAGCAACAGCTATGACTTTGACATGCATTTTGGTTCACCATCAAACTCAGATTCCTTCCTTGTCTTTGTTTTGTCCTTAACTTGATCATCCATCTTCTCCTTATCTGCCAAGTTTGTGCCTTTGAGATACTGACTATCCTTAATGGGCTTCTCATTGTCAGTCTTGGAAGCAAATGAATCCAACTTCACTTTTGCATTTGCATCAGAGAAGCTTCCTTTCTACTTCACTTCTTGTTTCTCAGAATTTGTCTCCTTCTGCTCCATATCTTTCCCATTGTCTATCTTCTGGATTTCTAGATACCTCTTGGTCTAGTATGCTCTTCCTGCAGTAGCAATCTCTTTCATCTGAGATAAGTCATAAGTGGAACCAGTGGCAGGTGGACAATTAGCCACAGGGCTTTTTTTGCACAGACTCACAGATCCAGAGCCATGGTCAAACTGACTTTGATGGCCCCAGACTGATACCCAGCACCACTTAGTAGAAATGGGCCCAACTGAAATGTGTTGGAAAGTGGAGGAGTAGGTTTTGGTACAGGGCTAGGGTAGGGTGACTGCCACCTCACCACAACAGACTGAAGAGGGCTTTTGAGAGTTGGCCATTGCTCCTGGGGACTCAGGTCAGAAATAGCAGAGGCTTGTGATGCAGAACCAGTGCTGTAGGTGGTAACATCTGGCTATCGCTTTGAACTCTCAGATGCTTTTGTATCTTGAGAGGTGCCTCCAGAGAAGGCCTGATGCTTTATCTCTTCTTCCTGGCTATCCCCCAGCATCTTGAGATGGCCGGCTATCCTTGGAAGAGGACTTTCTCTCCTTTGCAGATCTGTGCCTAGAAGATTCAACTCTGCTGTGGTTGGAGGAAGAAGGAGAGGATGCGGAGCACCTTGACCTGTCAGAAGCTCATTTGAGTTTCTAGAATGGCTCCTGGGCATTGGTGAAGGAGACCTTCTCATTGGGGACATGGATAGAGAACAGCTCCATCAGTGAGAACGGTAGTCTCCATACCCTCCATGGACATACTAGCCCCATGGATAGAAACTTCTATTGTGCCCTCAGAAACAGTATTTCCACCAATAGTCTCTGTTGTGACCTTGGAAATCTTGATTCTGATATACTTTGGGATGATTCCTTTCTCTATCATAAGCTGGGAAATGTAATCTGGAATGAGACTTAGAATTCAGCCTGCACTTCCTTACTTGAGAAACAGATTGGCTTCAGGATGGTGATTTTGAAAATGAATGAGTATAAGATCTTGATGATGATCTTAAGCGAGAAGCATGAAATCCAGACTTGGATTTGTTTGGTTTTGACATCTCTGAAGAAAGGTTCACTTTTTAATTATGCCTAGCACCTCTGCACTGACCTCACAGGCAACCTTGCTATGGTGCAACGGGCCAAACCTCCTGTGTTGCTTTCTTATAATTTCTGCATTCCACTAGCTTTCTTAGCTTTTAATTTCTACTTTAAGCTCTTTGCTCAGCTCCCATCTCCCTGGATATATCAATGATTGAAATATTCATATTAGATTAAGTTTCTTGACCAACTTCTGACTTGGACAGTCTTCAATTTCAGCTTTAGTAAAGCAAGTTGGCATTATATGTCCTCTTATCAATAAAAAAAAATGCACAACTTCAAGCTACTGAATTAGTTCCAGGGGTCCAAATTTAGCAAGGGCTGTGGCTAATGGCAAGAGTTCAGAGACAGCAGAAGTAACAGTTTAGTACTGGAATTAGTCACTGAAGAGTTTTGGTAGAAACAGTTTAATTAGAGTTTGACCCTGGAATACCTCTACGCCACTACTTATGGTAAGCACATTTTTTCCTAGAAGACTGGAGTTTCTTTGTTCTATCTAGTGCTTCTTAATACAATTACTTTGGATTGAATTTGGTAGTTCCTTAGCAAGCTTGGGATGAGAGAGTAATTCAACAACGTGTGATCATAGACAAAAGTAGAACCTGGATGCACCCGGGAGAAGCAAAAGGGACTGTTGATATTAAAACAATGAAAAACCTGTTAGGAATAAGAAATCAGCTTCTTGCAGTGTACTGAGGGCGTCTCTCCCAGCAATCCACCTACATTATTGGAAAAGCGATCCCCTGTAAGGCAAGTTCATGTTTACAAAGCCCGACTCATGCTCCTTGCCAGAAATTCTGGCAGGAGCTTATGCCGCTGAGCTATATGCCCAGCTTTCCATCTGTGTCTTCATATTACTTTCTTCTCATAGTACAATGCATCATTGGCTATCCCTCACGTGCATTTGGTTTGTTTATTGTTTTTATTTTTGTTTTAATAAAATGTTAGCTTTCTGAACCAGATATGCTGTCTCTTATTTTCACTGCTATGTTGCATTAGACTAAAGTAGTACATGAGATTGAAAAGGTGTTGAATGTTATTTCATGGATGAATAAAATAGAAAATAAATAAATGCTGTAAAATTTAAAGAATCAGTTTCTTGAAGACTATGAGGTAATAATAATTATTCTTTCACATATTTTGCTTAAGACCATACATGTTTCACAATTCTTATTAAATGATACTAGATAGTATGAACCTTCTCTATCATATATATATATATCTTACATTTTTCAAAAGTGTAACTAAGAAACTGACTAAAAATTCAAATTTCAAAATCTCTATAAAATATCTTTGTCACTTCTTCACACTCTTCATTTCTTATGGAGACATTTGGAAACTGAAAAAGCAGTAGTATAGTATAAAGACCTAAAACTGTTTAATTAAAAATCTTTAATCTATGTACTACATTCTGTTCTAGATACTGAAGAAAATAAAGGTTCTTATCATGAAGTTTTTCTTAATAATAATTTTTCCTTGTCAAAAGAATCGTATTTTCCTCAATTTGTGAGATGCCTTTAATTTCTTGAATAAAAATAAATGCTAAGAGGACAACAATGTCACTAAAGCCCATCCATTCTTGCATTTCTCCAGACTGAATCAGATTGGAACATGATTTTGAGTAAATTAGAAATGCAAATCTGAAAGTAGTAATTAAATGTATTTTTAACATTTATGATCTTTTAAAAAATCAAGGTAAATATACTATGAATGATTACTAAAAACTGTATAAAATTAGGATTGAAATAATTTTAGTTTGGCTTTAAGTTATAAGTGCATTTGCTGGATATTCTGCACTCAATGTGTTAGGTCAAGCAGATGGGAGTGTTTATAATCATTTTTCTTGATTAGTTGACACTTTGGGATTCACCAGTGTGTTATAAAAGCTAAATTTGAGCTTCCAGAATTTCCTGATTATATCATAATGGAAAAAGTAAATTAAGCAATAAAAATTTTGAGTATATTTATCACGTACTTACACTCACTACAAACTGCATCCTCCAAAAGACTCAAAGATCTGATCACTCACCAGGCAAAAAGAATTCCACTGAAGAAAAACCTTTTGGATCTTGAAATAAATATCTATAGATTGATTGTTTGCTATAGGGAAATATTTCAGTTAAATGTTCTTTATGATTTCAATTGGAATCAGGGATTCCCAAGACATAAAATACACATTTCATAAAACATCACAATCCTGTTCAGTAAATCTCACTCCTAGAGTCCCCCAAGTGGAACTACTGTCACATTTTTCAGAGTAACTATGTGCTGAGAAACCAGAATATGCTGATAATAATATTACAGGTGTTATTTGAAAATGGCCTTTTACTAATAATGAAATATAGCAGTGATCCACTGCTTAGAGCCAGCTACCTATGATCTATTTCTTTCTCTGGGGAGTCTTGAATAGAAACTAAAAGTATCTTTCTGTTCTTTAAGTGTATGTATATGACAGCATGCTAGTGAATGCCTGCAGTCTCGACATTCGGGAGGCTAAGGCAGGAGGCTGAGGCACATGTTCAAGGCTAGCGTGGACTACATAGTGAGAACTTGTCTCAACACAGTAACTCAGATGAAGTAAGAAACATTAACTGGATGTATTATCTTATCGGGTTTAATCCTCATATGATCATTTGAGCGTGAGAGGCCAAAGGAAGTAATCATTCCTCCAAAATAATATAGCAAGGGTAATACTGTTTCACTGGGCAAATAATTGATTAGTGTCACTATGAAAGCAGAAAATATTCTGTTTCTATGTCCTGTAAAAGATTGGTGTAGCACAAGCTGTATGTTTTATCAATTCTATATTTAATGACTTTCCTTATGTATCTTCTCTGCTTGAGTAAATCAATACAATCTTAGAATTTTGAAGAATCATAAAACTGTCCAAAATTTTTTTTTTCTTTTTAATCCAATACTGAGAGAACATTAGGAGCAAGTGGTAGAGGTAACAGCATGCAATCATTTTATCATCCTGTGTTTTATCAGCTATGAATCCCTAGCAAAACTAAATGAAAAGTTTTGATTATCTAATATGTCGCAGGGCACTATTATGTGCATTTTGTAACCTATTGATTATGACATTAAGAATACGGGGTAAGGGCCAGGGAGATGGCTCAGTGGAATAAGTGCTTCCCTGGCAAGTGCAAGGGTCTGAGTTCAATTCCCGGTTCCGCCAAAAAAAAAAAAAAAGAATACGGGGTATCAGATACAATGTGTACTGTGTTAACATGTATTTTAGGCACAAAATAAATAATTGATTCCATAAGAATTAGGTGTCAGTTATTTTCATTGATACAGAAGAATGTGCCATACCAATTTGTCATTTCTAACAAAAATGAGGAGACTTTAGGATTTTTAAGATTCTTTGAAACCACAAAAACTATATTTGTATGCTAATCTTCCCAATTTCCATGCAATGTATACAAAACAAGGTAGGATTTCAGATGCCTATGGGATTTGTTGGCAGTAATGCTTATATAGGAGATAGGTTGCTTTGCTAAACTCATGTTATCTGATAGTTGAGACTTCATCAAGTGGTAATAACATCAATAAACATTAATCCTAAAAATCTAAAAGGCACAATTATTTTGAGAGCAATACTCTTACTCTTCCAGCAATTGACATCCATTCTATTACTACCTGTGCTTATTTCATACTTGTGACAGATGGAAATCTCCCTATGGCAACTTGACTGAGCTCACCAAACTACAAAAACAGCTCAGAACTTATAAGATGTCACTTTCTAGTGACATAGTTCTGGCATTACAAACCACTCTAGAAAGATCCAGGAGAATCAGTCAGAAAGGTTAGTAAGCATTAATGCATATATTGTATTTAATTTTTAAAACTACATGCTGTTTCCCAGAAATTATAGTCCTTTAAACTAAATGAAAAATATCTTACTCTTCGATTCATGCCAGTGATTAAAGTTGTAACTTTAGGGACTGTCAAGAATTTAGAGGAGAGTTGGCGTGGAACGTTTTAAGCAAAGTTCTTCAGACAGGTTGGTCAGTGGTTGCCAAAAGTAAGATAATATCTGGCTATTTCTTGAATCTCAATGAAGATCACTTCATGGTGGCATGGTTTCCCAGAAATAGAATACAGAAAATGTTTCACTACGCCGTCTAAAGTCTCTCCCCCTGCAACAACTTTTCCCATTTCTCATAAATCAGTTCCCTAAATGCCACAAATTGTCTTCATAGAGAAAAACAAAGACTCCTTAATGTGGAGATTCCATAATGATAAAGATTTTCTATTGTTGAAGAAGTTAACAGGTGATTAAGCAAAGTTACTACCTACCTCGTAACCCCTTCTTCAGAAAGCCGAATCCACATCACGTCAGGTCAATGGTGCTTGCAATTGTCACATTACGTAGCCGGGCGTGGTGGCGCATCCCTGTAATCCCAGCACTCGGGAGGCTGAGGCAGGAGGATTGTTGTGAGTTCGAGACCAGCCTGAGCTACAAAGTGAGCTTAAGGCCAGCCTGAACTGCATAGTGAGACCCTGTCTCAAAAAGACAAAAAAAAAAAAAAAAAAAAAAAAAAAAAAAAAAAAATA